>APFE031380758.1:100621-167834 GCA_000404065.3 Pinus taeda
CCCCGATGTTGATGCAACGATTTTCGAGGCATCAACATTTCTGGCGCTAGAAGGAGGTCCATCCACTATGAATGGCGAGTAAGTCAAAACCTACAGACCATTCACAGAGTAAATCACCCTCCACTTCTCCTAGGACCTCTCGTTTGCACTCTGAAATACCAGTATCTAGACGAGAAGAGGAAGTTTCAACTACTACTACTCAACCTCATTATACTTCAGAACGTTTAAGCCCGTAGTCCCCTGAATTTCAGTCTATCATCCAGAAACTTCAAGGCTTCTATATTTCACCTCCTAGATCTGAAGTATCACAAGGTAGTCAGACTTCGCAATTCCGCCTACCTCATCCTCTTACCAGACTTCAAAGCAAAAAACTCGGTATTGAACAACATGAGTTGCCTTTACCCCAAAGGAAAAGGATTAAAAAAAACATTGAAGTTTCTGGTAGTGAAACCTTTTCTCCATCGTCATCCATCTCATCATCACCAGTGCAGAGTCAAACACCCACTTCACCATTACATATTATTATTCACCAAGGGACTTCACCTCCAACATCACAATCCTTTCAGTCTTCATTTCCACCTCCTCCCCAAACACCTGGAACACCACAGGAAATCGTTGGTACTCCCAAAATGGCTCAAACACCATGGAGAAGTCCTGGTGTAGTCACTATGTCTGCGCCTTTACATTCGTTACCTGATTATCCTGAGAAATGGTTATCAAAGTTCAATCCAGATGCTGGAACATTAGCTGAGGAACACATAAATTATTTCATGTTGTCAGTTAATTTGAAGGGAGTAACAAAAGAAGATATTGTAGTTAGATTGTTCCCCTACACATTACAAGGATCAGCAAGGTCTTGGTATTTTTCCTTGCCCTCTGGATCCATCACCAGTTGGAATATCTTTTAGGAGCAGTTTCTTACCAAATACAGCAATGATAGAGCCTTGGCTACACTCATCAATGAGCTTTCCAATCTAAGGATCGAGTTAAGAGAACCAATTAAGGAGTTTAACTCCTGATTTAACAAACTCTTGAATAAAATCCATACCGATGATAAGCCAAGTGAACAAATTAGAAGCGAGTGGTACATTACAGCCTTACCCTCAAATATAGCCATTTTTGTAGATAGGGCTAAAAGACCTACATTGGCTGAAAACATGAAAGAAGCCCTCGCTGTCGAAAAACGTGTAATCGCTTTGGAAAAGAAAGCTTCTCTAGAGGAACGGAAATCCAAAAACGTGTCTTTCAAGGATGATTCAAAGAAGAAAATCACCAAAGATCCATACGATATGGAGGGCCTTCAAAAAAGTCCTCAAAACCATGTCAAACGAAATGGTTGAAATTAAGAAGCAAGTAGCAGAGTCCTCAACAAAGAAACCTTACAGGAATTTTAAGAAGCCTGAGTCCAAGCCTCCGAATGTTATATCCTATGCAGATTCAGATCTTGAGGAAGAAGAAGAAGAAGAAACGATTACACCATCCGATGTATTAGAAGAAGAGGAAGTCGTTGAATGCCATGGAATGTGGGACTTTATACTACCTAAATCCGATACCGAAGCCGAACAAGAAGCCTTTCTTGTGACTACCAGGAGCAAAATTACTCCTGAACCTGTTTAGACCAATTCAAAGAAAAGGAGTGCAGGTACCAATACTACAAAGGAAAAGGTACCCACAAGGAAGCCAGCTGCAACAGTATCTCAAAATCAACTGTCATCCTCCAATATACCTACATCATCTAAGACGTTGGTAGTATCGGATTCAATGGACTATAATATTGTTGATGATATGAAAAAGACTAAGGTAAACATCACCATGTTTGAACTCAGTAAATTAAAACATCAACAAAAATTGCTTCTCAAAGAACTTAATGCAGTTCCCTCTTTGCCTCTTCCCAGTACTAAAGCTGCAAGCGATTCAGGACAACCACCTTCTGGTAGAGTTGAGGCAACTGATACAATTCTAATTGGAGATAGATCAAATTCCCATACCCCTCCTTTCCTCTTAACGTACGAAATTTACAATCGAAATCTACATAACTGCTTGATTGACTCTCGGGCATCATCCAATATAATGCCAGCTTCAATTTGTTCTAAACTAAACATAGAACCTCAGAAGTCCTCACTTCACATTGTGCAGTTAGATAGAACTAAAGTCCAGGTTTTAGGGGAAATAAACTCTGTTACAATCAGGTTATCGACTGATCCACGAGTGGCTTAGAGGATTGACATCTTAATTGCTGATATACCTGAGTTCTATGGTTTAATTTTAAGCAGGGATTGGTCGGAAAAGCTCCACGGGTATATTTATATCGATTAGTCTCATATGTGGCTGCCCTACAAAGGAAACCCAAACCAGATAAGAATCAATCGGGAGAAACACATGACACATATTGTTACAGAGTTCGAACAAGAAAATCAACCAGCTGCATTTAACAACAACATTTTGGGAAACTATTCTTCTGAATCAGTCTTTGGCAATTATATTGCCCAGCCATAACCTTTCTCGGTAAACAATTTCACATCACAAATCGAAATTTTTTCACAAACTGACAGATCTAGATGTGTTAATGTTACTGAGAATTTTGTAAATAAAAATTTCTGATAATTCTTGATTTTGGTCTTTATATTTTGACAGTTCAAAATCTAGTGAAGGATCAGGAGCAAGGTGTATTTTAGTCAGCCCTAAGGGAGAGAAAACAATGCTTTCTTGTAGATTAGAATTTGAATGCACGAATAATACAGCTGAGTATGAAGCCTTGATCCAAGGATTATACATAAGTATCGGCTTGAAAGATTCAATATTTTAAAAGTGTTCGGCGATTCAGAGATTGTGATAAAAACAAGGTTTGAAACACAATCCATTGTCTCTCTAATTCACCTTCAAACATACCAGCTTTAGTCCCCAAGAACTTATCTCATTTTCTCTAGCATTTCAATATTTCACCTATCCAGATCCCAGAATTGCAGCAGGTTGGACCTGTTGGCTAATGTTCTTTCTAAAAACTCCTGCCTTCTGAGATTTTAGTCAGATAGGATTTTCGGTAGAGTTGATCTTTAGGCCATCAGTTCCCTGAAAAATATCACCAATTGGAGAGTGATTCAACCACGATGTAAGACACTCACATTTCTTAACTTCTGACAAATCCTATAACGATCAGATCATTGATGAAAATGATCATGATCTTCAGATGAAAGAGAAGCATGAGGAAAACTCTATACCAAAACCTATGGTTAAACTTGAAGATCTCTATGACATTAAAGACAGGTTCAAACACGTAACCAATTCAAAAATCCAAAGTTCTACCTTAAGGTTTGAATTGATAAATCTTGGTACCGAGCAGAATCCTCAAAATATCAATTTAGGATTAGGACTTTCCGAACAGGAAAGGACAACATTTATTAGATTATTAAGAAAAAATAAACATGTTTTCGCTTGGAATTATGATGATTTAAAAACATATGATACATCTATCATACAGCATACCATTCCAATGCTACCCAAACAAAAACCAGTTCAACAAAAATTGAGGAAAATACATCCAAACTTAGAGAGTCAGATAAAATCAGAACTCAATAAACTCTTAAAAGCAAAGATTATTTTTCCAGTTCGACACTCAAACTGGGTCTCCAACATGGTAACTGTCAGAAAGGAAAATGGTGACATTAGGATTTGTATTGATTTCAGAAACTTGAATAAGGCCAGTCAAAAAGATAATTTCCCATTACCTACCATGGAGCAAATACTCCATTCAGTAGCAGGTTCTGAACTAATGTCCTTTCTAGACGGTTTTTCTGGATACAACCAAGTTCTGGTTCATCCTGATGACAGACTCAAAACTACTTTCAAAACAAAATGGGGAACCTACGCCTATCAGAAAATGCCTTTTGGACTTATTAACGCAGGAGCTACATTCCAAAGAGCAATGGATATAGCCTTCAAAGGATTGATCAACAAAACAGTAGTCATCTACTTAGATGATATTACTGTATTTTCAAAAAAGAGATCTAACCATTTACATGATTTGAATCAAATCTTTGAACGCTGTAGAAGGTATGGAATTTCACTTAATCCTAAAAAATCATTCTTTGCTCTAGATCAAGGAAATGTCTTAGGCTTTATTGTTTCCAAAGATGGTATTTATATTGACCCCGATATGATTAAAGAAATTTCTGAAATCCCATTTCCTCATAACAAAGAATCAATGCAATCATTTTTAGGTCAGATCAACTTTGTCAAAAGATTTATTCCCGATTTTTCTCATATCATTTTACCATTACAACCCATGATTAAGAAAAATTCAGTGTTTAGATGGGGGTCTGTGGAAAAAGAATCATTTGATTTAATCAAGCAATCAATAACCAATGCCCCCGCTTTAAACACTCCTAACTTTTCTAATAATTTCACATTGTACACTATCGCGTCCGATTTATTCTATGCAGCGGTACTCACTCAAATAAGCAATCACAACTTGGAAGCACCGATTTCATTCTTTAGTTCAAATTTTCAAGGTGCAGAACTAAATTACTCTAAAGTTGAAAAACAAGCCTTTGCTGTGTATAAATCCATCAAACACTATAGGCCCTTTCTTCTAAAAGCCCATACAAAAGTAATAGCTCCTTTTTCTTCAGTAAGGCAATTACTGATCCAAAGAGAACTAGGTGAAAAAAGGGGAAATTGGGTTACAACACTTCAAGAATATGACTTGGAAATCAAGCCAGCAAAGATTGTTAGAGGCCAAGGTTTCTGCAGGTTATTAGCAGGAGCATCCAACATTCCGGAATCAGGTGATACAGATCATATTGAAGAAATCAACCAGATAAGTATTACCGATTCTGAATCTCAATATGTAGATTTAATATTCTATTTGAAAAATGGACATGGACCTCCTAATCTCTCTTACAAAAAAAAAACGGGCTATTAGATTAAAGTCAAAAAAAATTGTTATCATTGATGATGTGCTTTTTAGGCAAAACTACGATTCAGTTTTATTAAGATGTATGGAGAAACCTGAAGCAAAAAAGGTCTTGTAGGAATTACATGATGTACCAGCTGGAGGACATTTTGGAGCTGACACAACAACTCATAAAATCATCCATGCTGGATATTACTGGCCCACCTTATTCAAAGATACCCATGAGTATGTAAGGAAATTCCGAAGTTGTCAAGTCTCCAGTGGAAGACAAAGGAAACCAGCCTTTCCTTTGCAACCAGTTAATATCGATCAACCTTTTGAACAATGGGGACTAGACATCATTGGAGAGATCACTCCACAATCCTCCAAACAACACAAGTATATCCTTACTGCTACTGATTACTTTACCAATTGGGTTGAAGCAATTCCATTAAAGACAACAAACTCTGAAGGAATTATAGAATTCATAGACCAATTCATCATTACCAGGTTTGGTGTCCCTAATGCTCTTGTTTTTTATAATGCATCTTATTTTTCTGGAAATGCCATGTTTGAGTTTGCTATCAAAAGAGGATTTAAATTGAAATATTCTGCAAACTACTATCCCCAGGGTAATGGTCTGGTAGAATCTACCAATAAAAATCTACTCAAGATCATTAAGCGAACTATCGAATAAAATCATAAAAACTGGCACAAATCTTTAGTATTCACACTATTGGCTGATAGAATAATGCAGAAGGCCTCTATAGGTACTTCTCCATTCAACCTTGTCTACGGGAAAGAAGCAGTACTACCGACCAATTTAGCTCTTCCTTCTCTAGCCCTAGTTCAGTTTATTGAAGAAAGACCCTCTTCTTCTATCCAACTCAGACATGATCAGATTTTAAAATTATAAGCAGAAAGAGAAAAGGCCAAAATTACCCATGATAAACATCAGCAGATAATCAAGTTATCATTTGATTCAGCTTCATCTAGTTCTAAACAGTTGCAGGTTGGTGATCTTGTTCTAAAATGGGACAAAGCACATGAGGATAAGGGTAAACACACCAAATTCCAAAAGATGTGGCTTGGACCGCTTCAGATCAACAAGAAGGTAGGCCATTCAACATTCATATTACAAGATCTATCAGGAAAGAGGGATACTCTTCCTATTAATGGCCTCATCTTAAAGAAATTCTTCAATTGAGGAGGTAACCCCTTCTCTTTTAAATTTAGTAGGATTAGCAATATTTAGGATCATTAGGAAATAAGGTTGTAAAATAGCTTCTATTGGCCTTTGCTATATTGAAATGTTGTTCGGAAGAAGTATTTTTAATATTTACTTTTGTAAAATAGACATCTTAGACAAGAGGAACAATTTCTAGGAAATTAGGTATATTAACATTCTGAAAACCCCATTCTGCTTTTGTAAAAATCCTCTCAAGATTTAGAACTCCTGTAAATCATTTTAATGTTTTCAAACTGGCCACAAAAAAAGGTTATCAATATCGAAACAGAGACTGATTCAATCTTAGCATCTTCAACTCTTACCTTGTCATCCATCTTCTCTTAAGGAGAAAATTGTTAATCCCATTCATCCAAGTTGATAATTACTCAGAGTGTAATTCTAAAATATCTGATATAAATATAAGGGGTCTTATTACAAGCCTGCTTACCATGATCATTAGGAAATAGTCTAATCGACATTACCTACACTGCATACCAAAACAAGGTAATGGCTTATAAGCATAAGACAAGGGGTCTCATCACGAGCCTGCTTGTTCGATTAGAATACAACCAGTGAATGGCATTGTCAAATCAGCTGGCAGCCAAACCAGGAAAATGGCTTTTTATCTTACAAAAAATAGAAAAGAAAAGAAATACAAAATATGAAAACATGTTTTGAATTCATTCTTTTAATCATACTCTAAGATGGAGGGATCGTGAACAATCAAATGGTTAAAAGGTATCCCTGTCGAAACTATGAACGTTTGCCGAAAGCAGAGGCTCTACCTATGACAAAGGAGTCAACCAAAGTGGCTAAGTTGGAAAGGTATTTTGCTTTATCATTATCAAACAATAAAGGCCAATTTAAAGCTTAGAATGTATTTAGTTTTAACAAGAGAAATAAATTAACACAAACATGTCTTTATTATATTCAGAATGTATGTATACTTAGTTATATTAGAACTTTCCTTTTTAACAAGGTATCTATGTAAAGAAAGTTCAAAAAATTTCAATAACTTTTTCAGAGATAGTTGTTTCTTCCAGCGAATCGCCAATTGTTGTGCTATACAACAACCCCCCATTTCAATAAATCTTACTTTAGAAAATAATAAATTGAAATCGGTCCCTTTTAATTTAAAATTGGTATTAATCCATCACTTTTCTAAAGGTTCTGAATTAAACGAAATAGCTTCAAGCCCTTTGAAATAATCGGTCTTTTAAAATAAAAGGAATAATCCTTTATTATTGAGATAAAGCGATCGCAAGATTGCATATCGCAATAACAAAAGGATGCATAAACCATGACCCATTGATTTTCCCCCATGCGATAAAAGCCAAATAGCCGATGGATAATCGGGAAAACAAATAATAAAAGGCCCTTCCCCTTTGCCCCGATGCGATATCGCAATCGGCAATTAGGGAATGTGATGCGAACATAACAAGCTCCCCTCATTCAAACTCTCGATGCAAGTCTAGCGATATCGCATATCGACGATCGGGGATTTCATAAGACTCAAATGAAATTACCCATTCCTCCGATTGCCGATTGCGATAAACCCAAAAGCGCGATTTTCGAAAAAGATCAATATGATTGCGCTATATTATGTATTAATTATCATTGAAAGCCTTTTCTCTTCCCGACAGAGATTCGCTCGCGTCCAACCGCCAAAAAATAAAATCCACAGTTAAAACCATTATTTGGGAAATAAAGGATATAATGAGCAATTAAGTGATTGACCGGTTTTAACAGTGAATTAATACACAGTCATGCCTAAATCCTTTCAGAGATTGCATCCGCGGGAACCTTATGATAAATCATCCATTTCCCATTGATTGGCACAATTTCCTCATATTTGGTTTTAGCTATCTATTCTCTGCATTACGTCTATCTTTCTCTTGCACAGAGTTTTTCCGCAGTAACGATGGGAAAGAAATCTAAGAAGTTTGGAATGCCTTAGGCTCCTATGATAATAGGACAGCATGCCACCGATCCAGGACCAAGCAAGAAGGGATTAATCTCAGATACCACATGTCTTGGCCTTGGCAACACTACTTGGAAAAATATTTACAACCTGGTTGAAGCCGAGGAACCTGAGCAAACATCGGTACAAGCCTCAGCAGGTTCAAGCTGGAAATCCGATGCTACTTTGAAGGATTTGGCTGATTCCTACCTTCATAGGATAGCAGCTAGAGAAAAAATTCTTCCATATACGGATGTGGTGAGATGGGCAATCGAAGCAATTCCAATTACGGACAGAAAATTCTCCAATGTCGATGGAAGAATATTTGGTTCATTTCAGCCCAACGATTTTAGACAAATGTACCACTTGCCCGAGCCAGAGAAGAAATATAATAAAGCATTTCTTGAGAAGTTTCGAGATGAGAATGAGACCAAGTCAGCACCTATAAGAGAATGGAGATAGAACCCGACGAAACACAAACATGAGTCTTCGGGTAAGTACTCCGTCGACTCTTTATGTTCTCCTTATTGTTATGCTGGAGCCATGATGTGCCGACTATGGGGATTGCATGATTCTTCTAAGTTTTCTATAGAAATGGTTACTTTGATAGAAGCATCATGTAATAGTGAAATTATGGATTGGGGGAATATATTATCGGATAAGTTGGCCACGACTATTCTTGAATTCAGAAATAAATCTCGTGTTACCGATAGGTTCATCCCTCGGTTCTATTTTAGTGCCTACATTTTGGATACCCTCTGTTTCGATTTCGAGTTTCCTGTTTTAGGGTGGAGATGGACTCCACAGGACCCTATGCCTATTCATATTTACCACCAGAAGCTATGGAAAACTAATTATAGGCACCATTTATACCAAGTCTGCAATGGATTTATGCTACCTCTTTACTATGCAATTTTTGATAAACCTACCCCTAAGATCTCCTCTCAGGCTGAAATTGACTTAACAGCCCTAGGAACATGGTTTGGAGAAGAAAAGTTCACCTATGTCAGAGTTTTCGGCAGTCAGGCCAGACCTCATGTCCTCCCATTATACATACCAGACAAGCTATTAGCTCGTGAAATAGCATATCAGCTTACAACTGCTTCAGCCACGAAAACTCTCAGAAATTCAAAAAAGCAATTTTGGCCTCCCTTTCCTCTTAGGTGTGGCATCTATACTCTACATGATTATAAACATGCAGAGAAAGAGACAGAAAAAATTAACATCTTAAGTCTTGCCACTCTACCCAATAGATGCTTTGACCCAAAGAAAATCATCTATAACGCCCTAGATCAAGCCAAGCTTACCAAAGTGGAGCACAAGGAAGATGAGTTTGATGACCTGTTCTCCTCCATCGAGTCAATCTTCCAGGTACAACAGCTAGCGAGGATGAGATATCGGGACGACAGGTTGGTAGAATTTAACAAACTTAGAGAACAGAGGTTGCAAAATCTGCCTCTAGATTTTTTAGCTACTATCCCGACGGTTCAGTCAAGCGAGCCTCAACAGCAGCTTACTAATGAACCTCCTGCTACATCCGCAATCTATGAAGAAGTCCAGAGAAGAGAGAAGCATGAGCTGCGAAGAATAGAACAGGAAAAGCCACAGAAAAAAGAACAGGAAGAGGAAATGCGAAGAATAGAACAGGAAGAGGCAGCAAAGAAGCAACAGGAGAGAATAAGGGAAGAAGAACAGAAAAGGCAGCAGGAGCAGAGTAGTAAAGAAATAAATGTGGATACTCAAGTGGATTCAAAATTGCTTGAAGAATGGCAACAATTACATACCATTATAGGCAATCTTGAAACTTCAACGGACGCTGAAACGTCCAAAGCTGCCGATATACAAGATACAGCATCACATGAGGTTCCAAACAAAGGAACCAACGGTCCACCCTCAAGTACAGTAGTAGAAATAATTCCAGAAAACCCCTCTGATCAAATTGTTTTGCAAGTAGAGGACATTCCTCCACTAGATGTTTTCTATAGTCCAAAACACAGGGCTATGATAAAACGACAAAGGAAGAGAAGAAGGATTGATCAACCTTCTCTGTTCCCTGAACAAACAATAACAACAAATGTGGTATGGAGAGAGGAATTTGACCCCTCTGATGACCTAACCAAGTTATCTCAGTATGTCGGTGCCTATTCGGCAACCACCATGGATAAGGCATCAGAGGTAAGCAATTTATTGAAGGAAAAGGATCAAGCAATCACTTCATTGCGAGCACAGGTATCGGCAGAGTAGCAAAAGTTAGAATAGCTACAATAGCAACTGTCCACACAACAACAATTAAACAACCAACTAAATAAACAGTTGCATGAAGAGAAGTAGAGGATCGATTCGGGAGAAATTCAGAGACAAAAATAACTATACGAGGCATTATCAAAATTGAAGGTGATGAATGAACAGATGGAAAAGACAAAAGATGAGCAAATTGCTCAATTTTCAGCTCAGATAGCAAGGTTCATAGACAAATGTTTATTGATCTTTATCAACTATTGTCTATCTTTATCAAGTTGTTCCCTATTATTTATTTCATTTATAATTAATGAGGTAGTTTATTCCTTCATTTATTCATCTCATCCTCCATTTAGAAATATCAATTACTCCTTTGGTTGGGTTATTTTCCTCCATTAGTGAGTTTCTACATTATCTTTATGCACCTTAAGCAGTAATTAGGGCACTAAGTTCTTAGGGAGTACTCTTCTAAATGTTCTTGTAGGAGTTGGATCAATTATTAATTTCCAAGAGAAAAGGTAATAGGGCTTCCTTGATTTCTTAAGCTCTTTTTTAGTTTTTTACAATTATGTGGACAAGTCCTATAGTAGGGAAGCCTTTTCGTATAGATTGCTAGCTTGCATCTATGAATGTAATTTTCTATTTGTTTCCTCAAGGGGTTCTTGTGTTTATTATTTATTTTCCTCTAGTTGTTGTAACTATTTCCCATTTATATCATATATCCCTTCCTTTTCTAGAATGGGAGTTTCATCAATAGTAATAGGGGTAGAAGAAGGGGGCTTTGGCTTTCCATTGTACCTTAGCCTGGTGCTTTTTCTTTTAGTGTGCACAATTTTTTGAACAATCCTACTTATTTTTTGTTTGCTAGTAGTTTCAAGGCTTGCAATGTGGCTGTAATATCCTTCTCTTCTTCCTCCAGGGTTTCTTCCTATTTTTGTTTTACAAGGTTGGTCACTTCCTTCCCTTTCCTATTCTTGGTTGAACTCTTCTAATGTTTGTTAACCTCTTCCTAATCCTATAAAATGGCTTATTTTTCTATATCCACAAAGTCAATAAAGGGGATGGGATGTTGAATATCTTCTAAGGAATCAATGACTAATAAATTGATCAAGTTGTGATGGGTTAGGTAATTCTGCTTACCATCCTTGAATTAGGCGGTCATCTCCTAGAGGGATTGAAGGAGGAAATATGGGATACTCAATAGATAATGAGTTGTAATATTTTCTTAAAATATAATCGAACAAAAGAGTATAAATTGGTAGTCATACACTATGTTTATCTTAGCCTCACAAGTAATGTATTTGAGAATATAGTAAGCAACCTCATCCCAAGGGTGAGATAGGATCTCCCTTCTAATTCCATTCTTATGCACATCTAATTGTTCATTGGGGAGGAAGAATCGCCTCATGGAATTAATAGCCTCTTGTCTCTCTTCTTTGTTGCACTATACTCGCTCAGGGAGATTAGAGAGCCTACTAATGGAATATTCAATAACATATATCCCTTGTCCATTGACTACGGTGATCAATCCCTAACCTTCAATTTTTCTTAAGTTTATTTTCAATTCCAAAGCAATCTCATCATAAAACATTGTGAGCTTTTCAATGAAGCCTAATGATTAATTTTTTTTTAGGATAACAACAACCTCAGTGTTTTGATGAATTCTAGTTCTACCATTTGGCTCCCTTCTATTAAATCCACGACCCATGGTAGATGAAAATTTATTCAAAGGTATTGTGTTTAATTTCAAAATTTCAAATATTTTTTTAGGATAGGAAAATGTTGTTAGTATGCTTCTACAAGATATAGAGTGTCCTTTTGTAGCAGGGGACTTTGCTTTTTCTATAATTTGTAAAATACATAGTGTTAACAGAAATTGCGAAAATAAATAGAAAAACGTTTGCTTATCTTTACACAATCAAACCATGAAATTGACAAACACCATATGGATTGTCCCCCTTTCCTTAATTCCTCATATTGGAAGATACATTTTATAGATTTGACTGGCTCTTTTTTTAGAAATTATCTAATAGGTTGATTCCAAGTGTAAGACAAGGTAGTGGCGAGAGTTTAAATGGAATATTGTTTTTGAGAAAAACAACCTCTTTTACATTAGAGAAGTTTTCAGGTCTAAAATGGGCCTCAAAACAAAAATGTACAACCAAAATAAAATTGATAAGAACCAATAGGATTCAAGATGGTGATGTCAACCATGGGGGGTTATTCACCATTTTTAGAGTAAAAAGGTAAAAATATTATAGAATAAAAATTAAATAAAAAAATGAGTTTTTCAACTCATATTTTAAACTTATCTCCCTATGATTTTACTTAATTGTTGAGTGCGAGAACTCATTGGATTCAGAATTTAATTCCTCATCTAAGTAGTACCAATGCTACATTATTTTAATGGATCTTGCTACATGAAAAAAGAAAAATACATGAAAAACATGATTGGAATCGGACTTTTTCATATATTTCTCATTTTTCATATAGCAGGGTCCATCGAAAGTTTGCAACATGGGTACTCAGATGAGGAATTAAATCTTTCATCCAAAAAGCGCTTCTTCTTGATATTTGAGAAAAATTGTAGGGAGATAAGTTGAAAATATGAGTTGAAAAGGTAGTTTTTTATTTTTCCCCTCTAAAATTTAATCATGTAATTTAATATTATTTTATTATTTCCACTATAATTTTATGATATTCCTTAGGAGGCCTATTTTAGACATCAAAATTTCTCCAATAACTTGCTATGGAGACTTTGTGAGTGGTTTCATTAGCACTCTACATTCCTATATCAAATCCTACAATCGCATGAACCTTCTTTCTATTTGTCTCATGTAGATCTATAATTTTGAGTTTTGTAGTTGGTAGCATCTGCATGGAGTGTTGGAAAGGCTTTCATGGGATTTTTAACACTTTTTTGCATGCAAATCATTAAATGGAAATACATGATGTGTTGAAGCCAACTCTTTGTTTAAATGGACATGATTTTGGGTGGGCGAGGGGAGAAAGGTTTGATACGTAGCATCGAGCTAGCCCACCTATCCTTATAGAACTTCATCCAAGTTTTAAATCCACCTAATATCATAATAATTAAGTGACAGTGACCACATTTGAAAGATAACCAAATTGTCCCATTTGTTTTCTCACGTATGGGATCACTTTAGACAAATTGAATTTTCCTACCAAACTATCTGAGACTTCTTTTAGTTTGGTTGGCAATTAAACCATTCCCTTTTTCAATAATGAACATTTTCTTATGTTTTAAATGAATTCATAGAGTAAGTTTTAGTGATTCTCATACATGATGCTTACCATTCATGCTACACAAGGGTGTTGTCTGTTCATTTGCAGGTGTTCTCAATGTGTTGTTGGTGAACATATAGTCATGTAGTAGCTTAAATGGAATCCCATAGCTATTCAAGAAGCTTCTTTAGACAAAGTGGATTTTCCTACCAAACTATTTGAGACTTCCTCTAGTTTGGTTGGCAATTAAACCACTCTCTTTTCCAATAATGAACACTTTCCTATGATTTCAATTATTTCATAGAGTAAGTTTCATAGATTTTCATACATGATGCTTACCTTTCATGCTACGCAAGGGTGTTATTTGTTCATTTGCAGGTGTTCTCAAGGTGTTGTTGGTGAAAATATAGTCATGTAGTAGCTTACATGGAATCCCCTAGCTAATGAGGATTCTTTTTTTAAAACATGGATTGAGTGATTTAATAATTCCATTGATATGGACATGGTGACCTCTATTGGAGAATGTGGCCTTGTCTAGGAGTGGTTCTAGTGTTCTAGAAATTTAGCTTGTTGGATTTTTGTAGTATGCTACAAGACCATGTAGTCGGCTATAGTAGTCACATAGTTCTATCATGCCCACTAAACTACACCTCTATAGTAGTTAGGAGACTTGTTAATTTATGAAGGAACAAATTATGTTAATAGGGAGAAGTTTTGCTCTATTTTAGTGGAAAAGATATAGGAACTGAGTTGTTGCAGGGTTATAAATTGATACAAAAGGAGGAAATAAGGCATGATTCATAGTGATGAATGACATAAGTGCAAAGGCACTTCCAGTGTGTCGCTATAGCCTACATGATAGAAAATTCCTCCACTTATAATTTTTTCTTGAAAGTGGGTCTTCTTATAGGATTAAAACACATTCTTGTAGTAGTTTAAGGAAGCTGAAAAAAATGTATGGGAAGGAGTTGTTGATGGAGGTCTAATGTGGTGGATGATGGAAGAAGGTGAGAAATATTGCAGGGGTGCCATCTGGGCCCTCTTTGAGCACTTGAGTTAATGTATTGGGTTGATGATGTGGACTAGACTATTGAATATGTGTTGTTGCTTTTTTCTCTATGATACTTGCACATGAATCAAATGAGGTAAATATATTGTTTCTTCTTAATATCTTCTCATTTTCCTTTTTTTTCCTTCTTATTTTCTCTTATTTCCTTTTATTCTTTTTGAGGATGCTTGGCTACCACATGGATATTTTTAGCTAGTGATCCTTCCCCGAGTCCCTTGGAGGAGGTTTACCTAGATTTTTTTATTTCTTAACTTTTCTTTTATCAGACTTACACATTGCCTCATATAGGTTTTTAACTAATGATTCTACCCTAGTTTCCTCAAAGGATGTTTTTACTTCAGGTTATTTTTTATATTTTATTTTTATTCATTTGATAATTAAGGACTAAATGGATTGGGAGCTTTGATGCTCTCAACTAGATTTAGTTCCTTACTTACTAAATTAGAAAAATGAACCTTGTAGAGGGGCTTCTTGTAGATTTTTAACCAGTAACTATTTACTAAAAGTGGAACATGTTCCTCATATATGGTCTTGATTTTGACTAAGCCATTACCATAACACTTCTCAACTAAATAAATCCCTAGCCATTTGGTCCTAAGCTTACCCTTGAAATCCTTAAAATTGGAGTCATATGGGAGGGCCCAATCACCCTATTGGAAGCCTCTAGTTTTAATGTTCTTGTTGTGCTAGACGTTTCTCCAAAACTAGACTATATTGGTGCATAATGACGCCTACACTATATACTCGTGTAGTGGATTCAATTGCTACAACTTATCAACCTATGTTTTATTTAGATGAATATCAAGCAAGAATGCCCTCATCAAAGTGTTGTAGAAAAATTCAATTAAAAATAAATATTTCATACCATACACTAACTCATAGTAGGTAAAACAATTGGTGGTATTCCACATGCTATTGAAGTCCTATTGGGCACGGGATCCCCCACGGGAAGTTTTGGGGAAAAGAGCCCAAATTTTGGTCCAATTTTGTACTTCCAATATAAATACTCCACATTTTGTGGGCATGGAGTGTGTAGTTGTTAAAAATTCATAGGGTTGTCTGCCCTTATTTTGATAATGTAATGTCAGTTGTAGAAGATCTACCCATTGTCCATGGACCATGGGATTGTATAAATAGAGCAAAGCTCTAAGTAGTTAAACATCACACACTGTCTAGGTAATGAAGATGTATGCGAGATAGACCTGAAGTGTAAGTATAAGTTTTGAGTCGTAGTGTAGGTAGAGGCTCTGCAGCTAAGTGTGTAGAGGCTCAGTAGTCCGCAGCTAAGTGTGCATACCACTGTAGCTGAGTGCGCAGGGTGAGTCAAGTCTATAATCCTTTGGAAGTATTAATAAAGAGAAGTTTCTATCATTTATGTGTCTTTATTTCCTTCTTATGCATTTGTTATATTGGGTATGAATTTCATTTCTAATGCTTATATGATGCATGAGTGTGTATAACTATATTAGTTAAGTGAATGCAAGTTAGAATATCAGTTTAGCGAAGATAATTAAGATCTTTTAATAAGATAAGTAAGATACTTAGACTAGGTTGGGAAATAGCATATTTCATTTCCCTAGCAGTGCAAAAGTATCTCAACCCCTAGTTAGGGCTACACGAGTGCTGATCATAACACTTCGCGAGGGTACTAAAGGGTGTAACAAAGTGTGAAGCAACCTACAACAAGGCATGTATAGTTGGAATAAACAGACATGACAACCATCTCAATGGTGTAGAAACTTGGTTCTAGCATCCCCCCATGCTGCTTTGGGTGAGACATCAGTCCACAATCTGCAGGCTAATGCAAAAAGGGCCAGTAGTGTAGGGATTTGTTTGGGTAACTAATGTTGAACCTGGGTGAGATCACAATAAGCCAAAAAATGGTTCCGTTGCGAGGACCAGAATCTGCATGAGAGATGTGCGATGTCGTATCATTGGAATCCAACTATGAAATAAATCAAAGGCTGGTTGGACAAAAGAATTCATGAGTTCGCAGTGCAGGAGAACATAAACCCTTGACTATCGAAAGAAGAGTGGCTAGAAAACTACCAGTATATAGAGATCCATGAAATAATTTTCACTTCCTTCCCTACAGAGCTATACGAGTGGATTGCGAAGCTAGCAGATAGCTAAGGAAGGTGGAAACTTGATGGTCCTATTGTGTGGACCCCATAGCTGGTGCACAGGTTGGAAGCATCAGAGGATAAGATCACGTGCACCGTCAATCATTAGCTTGATTGCATTATAGGAGGATTTGTTACTGAGTTCATGGTTGAAACCTCAGTTAGCTATAGCAAGGCAGAGCAAATCTTTCTTAAAGGACCGTGAGGTAAGCACGTAAAGTCTTTGAAAACTTGGATTAAAATGGTGTTGTACAAAGAGTGGATTATGCAGTTATATTAATGTTTGGGGCTATGTGATGTGGAAAAGTTTATAGCAATGAAGGAAATAAGGGTCCAAAAAATAAACCCTTGATTTCACCTCCATGAGGGGATGTGTAAGAGCTTGCGAAGGTCTCTCCGTGAAGTGCTATTCAATTGATAAGACAAAGAATTCCACGAATACCACCTCCACCCACATCACCACTGACTTCACCGCCATCACCTCCATATTCACCCATACCAGGTCTACCTCCACCGTGATTCAGCGTGGCGAACACAGTGAAGTTTCTTGTGTTCAAAGGTTTGGGAAATGAGGATTTGGACCAATTCTGGTTCATTGTTAGGGTTGTATGGGAAGTGCAAGGTGTTAAGGATGACCATATAAATAAAGTGACACTAGTTAGCACCCTGCAGGATCACGCGTTGACCTAGTATATCATGTACTCCAACGATAACCCAAACACGAGAGTCACAGATATCCAAACAATGCTAAATAGAAAATTCAGTAGGCCTAAATCCAAATAGCAGTTGATTGTGGGATTCAAAGAGATCACAATGTTACCAGACAAGACTCCTTGGGAACTAGATCAGAGGTTGAAATGTAAAATTCACAAAGCCAATATGAATCTGATAGATGGACAACATCGCATGTGGTTTGGAGCTTCGTTACTACCACATTTAAGGAGTGCAGTATCGTAGCAAAAGATAACAACTCAGGCAGAGGCTTCGGAGATTGCCATGAAGCTTCATGAGACCCCGCTGTAAGATCCTAACCTAGGAGTTCAGCAGATCCATGCATAGCTGAAGAATCTAAGCCTTGAGATGTAGACTCTGAAATAGGATAGCATGGTTTTGCGAGAGTTACACGAAGAAGTGTGGCGCATGAAATGCAAGAGTCAAGGTCATGACAAAGACCACTACCTGGCTTTTACAAATTACCTCGCAGGAGGAGGACCGATGCCTTTAAGGTCGGAAGCTTGAGAAGGACCTAGTGTGAAACCTTCTTTGTGGTGTGCGATCTGTCAAATAGCTGGAAAAAATGCCAGAGACAATTGTCACTTGTTATAGAAGCATGTGCAAACTTCAGAACAGTTGTTCTGCAACTTTGTAGATCAATAGGACATGACGAGCATACTTGCAGAAGCTATGAATTGATGATGAGTAGAACTCCCACCTAAAGGGTTCAAGATGAAATGCAACCCCTGGACCAAAATGCAGTAGGATTTCAGGGCTACAGATGAGGCCGAGGTGGAGGAGGACCTGGTAGAGGTTACAGAATGTTGATTTTCTACAATTACGGAGGATCATGACACTATGCCTACAATTTCACTAATCCAATGCGCCCATTGTGCAAGTATTGCACACTATTTGATCATGAGATAGAAGATTGTCCTACACTGATAGCTAGGATATGTGACAAAGGAGCGCTACCACCCCCCTTGACTCAGAACCTATAGATGATGAGTTTTGAGCCATCTAAGAAGATTTGAACATCAACATTATGCTCCGAGGTGAAATCACGACAAGAGATGACAAAGGAAAACAACTAGAAAATAGTACATGGTTTCACAAAGCCTCGATGAAAGAAGCTAAGTTTGATTTGGAGCACGCTCAGGAAAGCTTCATGGAAACTAAGGAGAGCTTTGTTGATGCCTCCACTTTAGGAAGCACAGATAAAGTGATGTTGGGGATGGATCCATCTATGCTCACAACTTTCCTAGAAACCTGTATGAAGTTACTGCACCATAGTAAGGCTGTGAAAGGGTTACAAGAACTTATGAATAGGTTTGCTGAGACCGTGCCAGGAGAACCCCATGTAGTCCAGATGATTAGAATACATAAAACAAGGATGTGGCGTGAAATGAGACTCACCGCATAGATCAGAGAATATGAGATGGATCAAGTCATTCTAGATTTCGGATCATATGTGAATGTTTTTCCAAAACAAACGTGGGAGCAAATGGGGTGACCTACATTGCAATGGTCTCTAATTTAGCTAAGGATGGTGAACCAGGAGAAAATCATACCCATGGGACGATTGCAAGGAATAACTATGGATATTGAGGGAGTGAGCGCACTAACAGATTTTGAAGTGATATAGATTGTTACTGACAACATTCCCTACCCTGCGCTCTTGGGCATTGACCAGGCTACATATATGAATGGGGTAATCAACCTGAAGAAGTGGAAGATTATGTTTGAAAATAAATCATTACGCATAATTATACCCCTAGACTCTACTGAAGGATTGCGCTATACGTAGCCAGTCCACAACTATGAAAGTGACAATGAGCTGGATTGTATCTATAAGATAATAGTGAGAGACTAAGACTGGGTGAATCCCACCGTGGATGGGAGGATTACATGGGAGCATGAGAGTTCCTACACTTTAGATTCTGAAGACGAAATAGAATGATGGCATAATCGGTTACATGAGGTAACTATGCTGAATTGCAATATGATGACTAGGTCGTTGCGCTGTGTATCGACAGACGTAAGGGATATGCCTACTTATGATGGTGTAAATGAGATAGATACCTTCTTGTATGTATTTGAAATTGAGGTTTTGGAAAAGCAATGCTTCCAGGCCTTGGAATGGGTACTACGCGCTACACATGCGAGATGGTGGGGTATGCACAAAGGGAGTTTTGATGGTTGCCGCGAATGTAGGAGAATGATGACAGCGCAATTTGGGAAGCCTAAGATGTGACTGATAGACAAGTATAATGGACAAGATAACCCACACATGCATCTGGCCAACTGGACGCATGCCTATGAAGAAAAGCCACAACCTGAGTGGGTGCACCTATTATGTCATACCCTAGATGTTACACCAATGAACTTGTATATATAAACAAAGCTTCGCCATGGAACAAGTGAATGGGATATCTTATGTGAAGAGTTCATGATGACATTTGGTTATGAAGATGGGTTTTATAGTATTGAGGAAGTGCTACAAGAAGTGAAAGCAACGATATTTAGGATCTCGCAAAATCCTTTAGACTTGGTGCAGCGTGAATGGGCTAATCACCTAAGTTGCGCGCTGGAATGTCATAATGTAACTGGTGAAGAAGAGGATGAAGATCTATGCAAAATTAACATTCTAGAGATGGAAGGCCAATGCGAGTTTCAAAGACCACAAATTGAGAACCCTGATATAATCGCACCGATGAAAACTTAGGTGAACATTGGTATGGAGGTAGAACCCAAATTTGTAAAGATTGTAGACTACTAGGATGGCGTGATGGTGGACAAGGTTGATGAGTTACTCTGCAAGTATCGAGACTTATTCCTGACCAAGTTTATGGATTTGAAAGGAATAATCAGAGATCTAGGAGCGATGAATATCACATTAAATCCCGACGTGAAACCAGTTAAACAGAATCCTTACTACAATAAATCCAAAATATAAGGAGAAGGTCCATGTAAAAATGGAGAAGATGCTCATGGCAAGCATCATTGAGACTGTCGAAGAATTTGATTCGATAAGCTCAATGGTGGTGCAAGAGAAGAAGCAAAAGGATGAGATAAGTATATGCATGGATCTAAGAAAATTGAATGACACCTGTGTGCATGATCCATTCCCAACTCCATTCACGGATGGAGTGTTGGACAATATAGGTGGTTAGGAAGCATATTCTTTCACTGATGGAATCTGAAGGCACCACTAAATCAAAATAGCGCTAGAGGATAGGAGAAAGACAACCTTCACGATTGAGTTGGGTTGCATTTAATATACTATCATGCCGTTTGGATTGAAGAAGGCGTCAGCCATATTTTCGCGCGTGGTTGTTGCAATATTTAAGGAATATATTCATAAGTTCTTGGAGGTATATTTTGATGATTGGACTCTAATTGGACTGGTTAAGCACCATGTAATGAGCTTGCACTTGATGCTAGATATGTGCCAAAGATACCAAATCGTGCTCAACCTCAAGAAGTTTGTGTTTCTTGTTCCTTTTAGGAACCTATTGGGGCATGTGGTTTGCAGACAAGGGATGATGGTAGACCACACAAAGATCGTGGTGATTCTGAACTTGGAAGCACCAAGAAGTGTGAAACAGTTGTGCGCTACTCTAGGACATACGAGAGATTATAGAATGTTTATCAAAGGCTGTGCCTAGATCACTGTGCCAATGGAAAAATTGTTCAAGAAGGATGTCATGTTCTATTGGAATAATGAATGTAGGAAAAGCTTGCATATATTGAAATAAAATATTGTTACTATGCCAATTCCTATCTTACTGAACTGGAAGAAAGAGTTTCATGTCCATTTTGACGTGTCGTGTATAGCGTTGGGGGCAGTACTAACACATGATAGCAGAGAAGGCTTGGATCACCCTATCGTGTTCACAAGTCACAAACTATCCATAGCAGAGGAATTATTCTACCACTGAACGCGATGGATTGGCTATGATCTATGTGCTCTAGCAGTATTGACACTACTTGCTAGGAGGACACTTTAAGATGTATACAAATCACTCCGCGCTAAAGTACCTAGTCAAGAAGCCTGTGTCGGGGGGGCACATCTGCAGATGGCTTTTATTACTCCAAGAATACGATTTTTAAGGTTTTGTGAAGCCTGGATTATTAAACACAAGACCAAATCATCTATCGCACATCGAGAAAGGGGAGGAATCTACTAGTTTGGAGTAAGGATTACCTGACACATAGCTCTCTATTGTGCGTGTAGCAGATGGGCATTTTGAAGATATAATACAATTTCTAATAACATGAACTGCCCGCAAGGATACTCTGTCTAGCAAAAGAAGGAATTAGTGGTGCGCGTGGTAGATTTCTCTGTCATTGTGGGGCATCTATACAAGATGGGGAATGATGAGATACTGCGATGATATGTACCTGAATTTGAACAACCCAACATCCTTGTGGATGCTCATGGGGGTACTGCGCGAGCACATTATGTAGGAAGACAACTGCGCAAAACATTCTACATGAAAGGATATGGTGGCCAGCCCTTCATCATGATTCAAAAGCATATTGCAAAGCATGTAATGTATGTCAAAGAGTACATAGGCCATCGTGGCGGGATGGGATGCCTTTGAATCTACAAATCACATTGAAACCTTTTGAAAAATGGGCAATATATTTTTTAGGACCCATCAAACCTCAAGGAAATACAGGCATGAGGTATGTTATCACTGCGATGAAGTATTTGATTCGTTGGGAAGAAGTGTAGCCGGTGAAGGATTACACTAGCACAACTACTATGAAGTTTCTATTTGAACATGTAGTGATGTGATTTGGATGTTCGACGATCTTAATGAGTGATCATGGTACACACTTCCTGAACAAAATGATCAATACGCTAATGGAGGAATTTTACATGTATCACCAAAAGAGCACACCTTATCACCCACAGGCTAACAGGACAGTAGAAGCATTCAACAAAGTACTGGAAACCATGTTGACCAAGGTATGTAATGTGGAACGAAGTGATTGGGACCTACGCATACCTGCAGTGTTATGGTCTTATTAGATGACATGGAAAAAATTGATGGGACAAACACCTTTTAGGCTTGTCTATGGAGTGGAAGCCATAATGCTTGTGGAAGATATCATGCCTAGTTTACACATAGTAGCACTCACAGCTATGACAAATCGTGGAGCTCTGGAAGAGAGGCTCACACAGTTGGATGAGTTGGAAGAAGAGAGATTTGTGGTAGGATTTTACCAGCAGGTCCAAAAGCAACTTTAAAAGGGATGACATGACCGACATATTAAGCTACGCACCTTTAAGGTGAATGATTTGGTGTTGTTGTATGATAGTAAGTTTGATAAATTTCCAGGGAAACTCAGAATGCATTAGCTGGGGTAGTATGTTGTTAAAGAGATTACCGATGGTGGCACAATCATGTTGGTTAAGTTAAATTGAGATCCCATTCCAGGAAAAGTGAATGCCAGTCATTAGAAGCCATGCATAGGTCGCTCGACCATCTGACTAGCTGACAGAGGCACAGTCTTAATGCTCTAGGTAGTTGAAAGGAGGCACGGGACTATAAACTAGTCTTTCAGGGAACTATGCGATGTTAGGACTGCATGCAGTATGGAAGTGTCACAAGGTCCACAATAATGCAAGGATAGTTGCGTTGGTGCACGGGTCAGCCGGAAAGTGATCATTAAAGTCATTATTCATGATTTGATGCTTGGTTTGATGCAAAATGGAGCGGGCGATAGACATTTAAGGTGAACTTTATGGGCTAGATTCTTGAACATTTTCTGCCAATCTAGCATTAATGGACTGAATGTGGGGGTAACGGTTGAATTTAAATTCAAAAGCTGCTATAAATTACAAGTGGTTTTTCAATGAACAACACTTGGTAATTTGAGAACTGAGTTATTGTGCACTTAGGTATTCATGAACTGAGACTTATTTGATACTTTGAAAGTGAATTCGTTGTTTGAGCAATTACCAAAGACACTGAGAGAACTGTGGAATAGCACTATGTCAGCAACCGAAGAAGCCATGGACACAGGAGTAGTGACATCGGAGGAACCCTCGCAGGAAATTGTGGAAGTAGAAGCTGTTAGAGTCGGTCTAGTAGCCCTCCACCAGAGATCAAAGCTCTTTGCATTTCATAATTAGGTGTCCCATCAGTGTGATCATGTTGCATTCCGTTAGGCATGCCATAACTCTGCTGGAGGAGCTTGTGTCTTTTATCCCCCTCCTGTTTGGCACTGCTGGTTCAGGCTTGTTTGAGTGAATAAAGTCTTCAAAGATTCATTTGTCTTGTTTTAAATTTCCAGGTCTTAGGTCTAGGTTTGAGTCAATTTTTGTCTTGAGAGGTCATAAAGGACCAACAAGCCAGAGGGATGTCCTTCATAAAGCATCATTTCAACCATTCTCACTATTGTATAGCTAAATTTCCACCTTGTTTTCAAAACTCTGTTTTTGAAAAACAAAGGTCATTTTCTCATGTTTTGTAAAAATTCTCAAATTTTAAAACTCTCCAAATGTCAAGGTGCAGCCTTGGTCTCCTTTGCCAAAGCACCTTAGAAGCTATCCCTGCAAAAATTTTCAGAAGAAATCATCATTTCAACCAATTTTTCAAAGAAAAGAAACCAAAAGTCAGAGCCAATTAAATTCAAAAAGTGTCAAAACTCAAAACATTATAAAGTGGGTTTTGGGCAAATGAAAATTTAAAAGAAGCCTATAAAAGCACATCATTCTTCATTTGCAACTCATTTGCCTCTCACAAGCTAAGTGAAACCTTGCAAAGGCGATTTTATGAGTTCTTGAGCAAAGTGGGCAGTTTTGGTAGTGCGCTACGCGTCAGGAAGGGCGCGCTATGCGTTGGGGGCGCGCTACGCGTCAGGAAGGTTTTCGTAGTGTAATTTTAGAAGGGCGCTACGCGTTGAAGGGGCACTACACGTTGGGCAGGGCGCGCTACGCATTGGGTTTTTCGCCCTGTAACTTGCCAGCAAGCACACAAAAACTTCTCTTAGCTCAAGCAAGATACAAGTAAGCTCTTTTCCATGGCTATTTTGTTTTTGCAATATGAATGTGAAAGAAATATGACAAATATGCCATGAAAATTAAAAGAAAAAAACCCTAAGTTGGTGTGTAAATTTAAAGAACAAGTTTGCTAGGGTTTGAAAGTGATATGCTGCCCAAGGTTTTCCCATTTTGATCCTCCTTTTTTCCCCCATATTCATCAGCATTTCTTTTCAAATTTCCCATAAAATTCCATAATATCCCTTCACAAAATCCCAAACCCTACTCAATCCCAAAACCTACTTCACCCAAAAACCCTACAACATCATAATTTCCTATGTCCTTTTCCTTCATAAATTCCTCGTTATTTTCATTTCCCCTAATTCCCTCATGTTTCCCTTTCCCTAACAATTCCCCTGTGTTTATGTCCCCTTGGTAACAGCATTTCAAGAAGTCAAACAACAATCAATTGTGTGCACAGTCAACATATACCTTTTAGCCATCCTATCTTCAAAACCATGTCAGAAACTGAATCAGATTATGAACAGAGTTATGACAGTGAATCAACACTGGAGGAAGAAGTGCCTCGGAGGCATCACAAGGGTGGTAAAGGTGGTCGGCATGTTAGAGAGGAGCCCACCTCCTTGGCTTATTTGCAAGCCCGTCCACTTGCACTGTCTTGTTTTCGGTACCAATCATGTTTTGAGTATTGTGAAAGGATCTCACAAATTCAACATCACAGGGAATTAGTCCGCTTGTTTGTCCTACATTTGCATAATGGTCATGTGAACCTTGCAGGAGTGCATTTCACACTATCACCCGAGGTTGTTGCTCAAGCCACCGGGATACCAAATGTTGGGGAAGAGTGAACCAACCGCAAGCTACTAGGCAAATTTCATTATCAACCATACATCAAACCCAGATGCATGAGGCACCAAACTGCTATTTTTCCTTTTAGATTCCTAAGGGAGGAGTATGCACCCTTGATGAGGCTTATTATGCGTTATTTTACTTGTGAGGGCCAATTTTCACATTTATATTCGTACCATATCCGTTTGTTGATGCATTTTTCCCAGGTACGAATGATGAACATTCCATTTTTCATGTGTCGGAATATAGAAAAGATGGTGCACATAGTGCAAAGGAAGAACCCCGCAGAACAACTCAAAAGTATATATCATTATGCACTGATCGAGATCATAGTGATGCATCAGTTGTCACAGCAAGGTATTTCATGGGAGGATTTCATTTCTCGCGACTTCTTCACGGTGCCACACCCACCTCCTGAGATTGTCCATGATGAGGGAGGGCCTTCTCAACAGTTTGACATTCATGAGGGGCCTTCACAGCAGTCTGACATTCATGAGACCGAGCATGTTGATGCTCTAGCATATGTAACATATCAGAAAGGCCACAGAGCCTTATTTGCAGCTGCACGACGAGTACTATCTCCACCCGGGGTGGAAGGGGTCTCGTTGACTTCATCAACACAACGAGTATTATCTCCACATCATGTGGAAGGGGTCTCGCCATCTTCTTTAGCACAGGTACAGGTTCAAGACAGGGGCAAGAGGCCCATGATTGATGAGGGTCCTTCAAGAGGTCAGGACACAAATGTTCATTGATATTGATGCTAGCTTTCCTACCTCAGAGCTCAAGGAGATCATCCAAGAGCAAAAGGCCAAGAATGAGTCGCTTCACAAGAAATTGCAAACGGAAAAATGGGTGATTAACTACTTAGAGCAGCGCAACAAACAGTTGGAAGATGAGCATGAACTTTATGAGTAGCGGAAGATTCGTGAAGACCGGGAATTGGCCCATAGGAGACCCGGTGATTTGACACCTATCAATCGGGAATCTATGCTCATTCGGGTGAACACTCATTTAGAAAAGTTGATAGCCAAGGCAAACAGGGACAAAGATATGCTCCGCCACATGAAAAATCATTGTTGGGCCCGCATGCATGTGTGCAAGGCAAAAATCAAGTTTCTCAAGAGACGAAATGCCAAAGCACTAAAACGGAAGAAAAGGCCCGATCCACTTCAGATTTTGGTTGAAGCCACCTTGAAGGAGCATGACACTCAATGATACACCCTCAGCTCAAAATTTAGACAATTTGGAGCAGTTTTGGTCATTTTTGAAATTTTTTGTCAAAAACAGGTTTTTGCCCTCAACGCGTAGCGCGCTGCGCGCTACCCTTAAGTTGGGGAGGTCCATTTCAAGAAAGGTTTGTATTTTTGGATTTTTCATGACAAAATACATTTGCTCAGCCATTTCCAAGAAGTTTCATGGAGATTTGAGCCCCCAAAAGGTCAAAACACAAGCAAAAAATGACCTTCTGCCACTTTTTGGACACACAGGAAGCAATCTTGGGAGATTGCAATTTTGGAGGAAAAAATGGCCACCAAATTGAAAAATTCCACTTGGGAAGGAGATTAGACATCCAGGCCTTTTCAACAAGCCCACTTTTTCCTCATTTGGATGCCGGTAAGTGCCTCAAAAGTGGCCTGAAAGGCACGCTACACGTAGAGAAATGGCGCGCTACGCGTTGGGGAAATTGGCCAGTTTTGCACCTTCAGCTCAGGACAACGCAACTTTTGACCAGTTTTGACTTTTCATGGGATTTTTCACCCTCTTTGATGTAACTAATTTATTTTCATGATGACATGAAATTTTTTTACCTATTCTAGAAGATTCATTCATAAAATAGCAAAAAATTAATGAATGAATTGGTTTCCAAGTTTATAGAGGCAAGTTGTTTTGATTGCCTAGTTTGTAGTGCTCAGTTTAGAATTGGTTGAAACAGCTCCTAGAAGGAGGAGCTCGACCCCTAGAGGTTAGGGAATGGTTTGGCTTTGTCTATGTATGTAATTTTTCATTCAGTAGCAGAAGTTGGACTCTTGGAATAGTTTTGAGACTATATTGTACATATTTTACCAGCATTTTTGGCAAAGGAAGACCATGGTTTTGCAGCACTACTTGGGATCCATGTGGCTTTATGCCTTGATGGTGTGTTTATTTCAGTTCTTGTAAGTTATGTATGTGCATCATTATCTTTATTTAATCTTCTCTTATTAAGCAAATAAAGTGTTAAGGTAGAATCCATGAAACCGCCATGCTCTGCCTTTAAATTTGTTTAATATTCTATGTTTTCTTCAGTTTAAGGAGAATCCTTGAGACCCCTTTCTCTCCTTAGCCTCTCATCAGTCTGATCTATCCATCTCACTCAATTTAAGGCATCAAAACAATTGCCTATCTTGCCCCAAGTGGACCTCTGCAAAAACTGTGCCTCATCCCCGCACCCAAAATTGCCTTTCCCTTGATTTCAACAAAATCATAAAAAATCAATCCTAAACTTTTTGTACTTAATACCTAGCATAAAATCAGTCATCAATTCGGTCATCTCAAGCCTTCTTGATTATCTTTTGCCGAGTTTTACCCGGAGAGAGCCCTCTCCTGTCCTCGTAGGGCTAGCTACGAGGCTGAGCGTGGTTTGATGTGGCCTTGAGTCTTGCCTTACTTCAGCCTAAGGCAGATTTGAGCGCTAACAGAAGTCCCAGAGAACACTAGAATAATCATTGAGGTCCCTAAGTCACCGTGCATGCTGAGACCTAAGAAGGATAAGCAGGCCATGATACTGGTGTGTGTCTCGTGCGTAATTCCATTTAGGACCAAACTCACACTAGAGGAAAATGGGAAGGCCATCAATCTGGAGGCCGATGAGAGGAAGAGTTTGAAGAAATCCTAGTGGAGGAGGACTACATAGAGATGGAAGTCAAAACCCAGGGCATGGACCTTATCACATAGTTACCTGAATATGTTCCTCCATGAAAAGGTAAAGCCAAGGTTACAAGGGATATAGATAAGAGCAAGAGCTCTCTACAAACCCCACTGCTCCTAGATGATGTTATTTTTTAAGGAGCACAGTT
The DNA here is from genome assembly GCA_000404065.3 of Pinus taeda. Lineage (NCBI taxonomy): Eukaryota > Viridiplantae > Streptophyta > Pinopsida > Pinales > Pinaceae > Pinus > Pinus taeda. Next base: position 129,017 of record APFE031380758.1, read on the forward strand.
AGGACAGGTTTCCATACTGAAATTTGAATATTGGGACCTCGTAGAGCATGAAAAGTTCTCGCATTTAGCAATTATGAAGATAATGTCATAGAAGATAGATACATAGGCTAGAATGATTGAATTGGAGCCACGAAAATGGCTCAGAGGTGTTGAGAAAGCAGGGTTGCTAAACCTGCTCTAGGTGCCACATTACCACCACGCCCTAGTGACCATTTTCATCATCAAGCAGCTTCTCTTATTGGTGCATGATGGGTGCTTGTGGTTGTTGTAGCCCATCCCCATCATAGATCATCTTATTCATAGGATTACACAGCTCCCTTACTTAGGGGAGGATCCAACAAATGTTTCAGAGGGAAAATGTGGCGAGTTGGCCCTCACAGAGGCAATCAAAAAGAAGTTTAAGTTGGAGAAGAAGAAGTGAGGGTCTACCATCTCCAGCATCAATAACCTTGTGGTCTAGGTCACAACATAGATATTAAAATAAAGGTGATGTGGAAGTGCCACGTGGATGACGTTCCCACGCCAGTGGCTGGACTAGCGTGCAATGTGCAGAAGGGGTCCAGTTCAATTATGAAAACTACCTATCTAGTGAGTTCATTACAAACTGCTACGAGGCATAGGAGCAAAGAAAAATGTTTCATTACACATGCCTCTTGTTGTTGATCATATTGGTGCCACAGGAGCTACCCAAAGATAGCAAATTCCCTTTGGTCACATTGGACCTTCCAGAGGCAGCGAAGTACGCTTCGCTATTGATGATAAGGGATGCATAGAGGGTAAGGGAAAGCAAGATATTTTGGGTGCTAATGGAGATGAAAATCTGGATGGGATCAATTGTAAGGCATGATTATCACCCACTTTCTACAACAGCTTATAGAGCTTTGTGCAGTTCAAAGCCGACTTCCACCATGTATACATCAAGGCACAGAAGGACCCTATGAGGACGTGGCATGAGTTACCATACTTGGCAACCGATGATGTAATTTTCATGGTCCTTGAGTCTTGGCCATCGGTGTGTCGTGCTCCAGCTGACTCCACGGTGGAAGCAAAGAAGTCTATCATGTAGTGGAAGAAGGAAGAGACAATACTTAAAATGGTGTAGCTGGTGGAAAAATGTAGGAAATAAGAAACAGTGACTAAGGCCTAAGCGGCACAAGACACTGCAAAATTGGTGGAGCAGTAGAAAACATCAGAAGAATAGCACGAAGGACAGAAGTCACCTTCGCTTGAACTAGAGACAAACAAAGAAGAAGGTGGCATGGACCCGTAGACGATGTCCACCCAACTCAAATATTCATGACCATGAGAACAAGTAGGGAAGTGAAAGAAAACAAAGGCCTCAAAGACATCTTTCGACCCCATCAGCCTCACTGAGGGGGATCTACTTGATGTCAGTGAAACGGTGAGGCATGTCACCATGGAGGCCCTCCATTAGTTTGAGGAACAACACTTGTTGCTATTGGGGGCTCTTTGGACACAAATACAAGAGTTGTAGGTGCACACTCCACAGGTTGGCACAGTATCCACCAGCTTCGCAGTTGGCACTTCAGCTGCAGAGGAAATGTTGCGTGCCAAGATGACCAACACAATAGTGCTACTGGATGGAGCATTCATTACAGAGAATAAGGCTGACAGGCCTATGGTTAGCAGTTTTAAGGGGGTCAGACTAAACATGGTTGTGCTCCCTTGGGATATGCTCTATCTCTTGTACGATGGACTCACTGTAGAACTTCGGGCCATAGAGAGTCACGATATACAGGTAATGAGTGAGCAACACATCAAAATTGAGTAATTGAGCCTGCAGTGCAACAAGGCAGTGGAGCAAAACAAATAGATAGTTTAGGCTGTGGAGGAAGCCTCCAAGTGGTCCCAGAGTTAGCCATTCAAGCAGAGGAATTAGTGGAAGCACGCTTTCGTAAGTTAGCCACAGGGATGAGTGACACAAGAGCAGAAATGGCTAGGGTTTAGCTGGAGCTGAACCTTTATATCACAGAACTCAACCTTCAACTCTACCAAAGGTTAGAGAATAGCGTACCACCATGGTCATAATAGCAATGGCGATGGTTGACAATGCAGTGATAGACTGCATGAAGCTATTCGAACAGTCATTCGAGGTCCTCACCACCTTCCAGGAGGACCCGAACATAGAGTGCCTAGAAATAGAGGCACGAGAGCTACAATAGAAATATGATGAGGTAAAAGGGACCGCACAGACAAGTGCCCTTAAACAGAGGCTCGTAAAGATGCAGTAGGCAAAGGCACTCAAGGAATAGGTGGATGTCGCTCAACATAAAGAGGCAGTTTTAAAAGTGTGCTTATATCCATGGATCAACAAGCCTTATGCAATTACAACCTCCACTGAAACAAAGCTCACACAAATGTAAGCAATGTAGGAGAGGATTTAGGGTAGCAGTTCAACAACAGCGGTCACCAAATAGTGCATGGAGGAAGTCTAGTGGGCAGCCACTCAGTGCGTTGTCAAACTTCTAGCAATCTAGACAGAGCTAGGAGGTCTTCACGCTAAGATCTCTACACCTACATAGTGACTCGAGGGCGAGTCACGATGTTTGTGTTGGGGTCCTGTTGGGTGCGGGATCCTCTAAAGGTAGTTTTGGGGGTAAAAGCCCAGATTTTGGTCCAATTTTGTAACTCCAATGTAAATACTCCACATTTTTGTTGGAAAATTATATATATTATGGAGCAATGGAACACATAAAAGATTGTAGAAATATAAACACAGAAAACACATAAAACAAGAGAGATACAGATATACATGGTTCATCCAGTTTGGGCTACATCCAACCCAAATAGCCATTCCTTCCATTCTATTATCTAGGAAAATGATGAGACACAACCTACAGCAGATCCGCTGTAATATCCTCTGTTTTCTCTCACAGTCTCACCTCTCTATTTCTAGCTCGAAGAATGCACATATATTACACAGACTCAATACAATGCCCTCATACAAAGAGAGGGGTTTCCTTCTAGGGCACAAAACCCTAAACTAAACATAAGTTTTACCGTCAGATCATCCACCTAATGAATGACCCAAATTGACTAGAAATTACTATACTTTTACAATCTCAGACCCCTCGGACCCCTGCGAGAGGGACAAGTCACCCCCACACCCCCCCGCGTGGAGGGGTGTACAAACTTCCTGGGGTATACATTTGGCTGAGACAAAGGCCTCTGAAAAATCATGCTCCACACTCAACAATCTCCCACTTGGAGAATGATTGTAGCAACTCCACCACTACTTCATTTGCTAGACAATGACTCCTCTTTGGACCTGGTTGTTTCTCATCTTCATCGTCATCCTTGAAGACCAATTGAAATTTAGCATATTCTTAGTTTCTTTGTGGTTACAACTTTTGTTAGCATATCTACAGGATTCTGGCTAGTGTGTATCTTTTCCAGCTTCAACTCTCCATCTTCCGACACTGATCGTATCAAATGGTACTTGAGCTGCATGTGTTTAGTCCTGGAATGAAATGTTGAGTTCTTTGCAAGATGAATGGCACTTTGGTAATCACTATATAATGTGCCCATATCATGCTCCTTACCCAGTTCACCCAAAAACCTTTTTAACCAAATCATTTCTTTACTAGCCTCTCTAGCAGAAACATAGCCTTCTTCTGTTGTTGAAAGTGCAAAAACACTTTGGATTTTTGAAACCCAACTGACAGTTGTTCCACCAACAATAAATACATATCCTGTAATGCTCCTCCTATTGTCTTTGTCACCTGCCATATCTGCAGCAACATATCCATGTAGAGAAATGTTTGAACCATAAAGCATAATGCTTGAGTACCTTTCAAATATCTAAGAATCCATTTTACTACCATCCAATGTTCCTTTCCTGGATTGTTCATGTACCTGCTTACAACTCCCACTGCATGTGCAATATCAAGTCTTGTGTAGACCATTGCATACATTAAGCTTCCAACTGCTGATGCATATGGAACTTTAGACATATAATTCATGTCTTCTTGGGTCTTTCGGCACATTTCCTTACTAAGTTTGAAATGGATAGAAAAAGGTGTACTAACTGGTTTTGCGTTGTGTATATTATATCTTTTCAACACCTTTTGTATCTACTCATTCTGAGACAATGTTAGCTTGCTATTTTTCCTATCTCTAGTGATTCTCATACCAAGGATTTGTTTTGTAGCTCCAAAATCCTTCATTGCGAATGAATTTGAAAATTTTCTTTTGAGCACATTTATTTCATGCATGTTAGACCTTGCAACAAGCATGTCATCTACATACAATAACAATATAATATAGTTGCCATCATTTTGCTTCTTCAGATAAACATAATCATCAGAGTGACATCTAGTATAACCTTGTTCGGACATAAACTTGTCATATTTTAGATAGCACTACCTTGGAGCCTGTTTTAAGCCATACAAGCTCTTCTTCAACTTGCACACTAGTTTCTCCTTCCCTTTCACCTCATATCCTTGTGGCTGCTTCATATATATCTCTTCCTCCAAATCCCCATGGAAAAAGGTTGTCTTTACATCTAACTACTCAAGATGCAAATCTTCAACTGCTACTAAGACTTAAAATAGTTCGATTGAAGTCATTTTAACAACAGGAGAAAATATTTCATCAAAATCAATACCTTTCTTCTGTGCAAACCCCTTCACCACAAGTCTATCTTTGTACCTCTGTTTTCCTCCATCTTCTTCCTTTAGCCTGTAAACCCATTTATTCTTCAATGTAGCTTTTCCTACAGGCAACCTGACTAAGTCCCAAGTCTGGCTATGCATTAAGGAGTCCATCTCTTCTTCCATGGCAACCTCCCACTTCTTCCTGCTTTCAACCTACATTGCTTCTTCATAACATTCAGGTTCACCAGAATAAGTCAACAATAAAAAAGATAATGAAGTAGATTATCGTTCAGGGGGTCTAATTATCTTGGTAAATCTTCTGACAACACTTTCAGGTGTTTGGGGTGCCTGTTGCTGTTGTGGTGGTTTTTGATTATTATTGTTTTCAAGCACCTTTACTTTTTTAGTGATCTCATCAAGGACTGCGTATTCCTTGTTTTCTTTTTCCTGTTTCTTTTCTTGCAACTGATTCTTATACAAGACCTTTTCATTGAATATTACATCTCTGCTCCTAATGATTTTGTGATTTTTGTAATCATATAAGCTATAACCAAAATCATTAACACCATATCCAATAAAGGTACATTTCTTTGACTTTGCGTCAAGCTTTGTTCTATTTTCTTTATCAATATGGACAAAGGCCTCACAACCAAAAGGCTTTAAAAAGGAGTAATTTACCTTTTTACCTGTCCATGCTTCCTCTAGAACACCACCATCCAAGGAACTTGAAGGCCCTTTGTTTATTAGATAAATAGCAGTATCTACAGCATCTACCCAAAATTGTAAAGGCAATCCTACATGCAATCTCATGCACCTTGCACGCTCCATGATTGTCCTATTCATCCTTTCTGACACGCCATTTTCTTGTGGTGTTCTTGAAACTATCTTCTCTCTATGAATTCCATTTTCTGAACAGTACCTATCAAACTCTTTACTGCAATATTCACCTCCATTATCTGATCTGAGACACTTCAACCTTTTTCCGGTCTCATTTTCAACCAAATCTTTCCATTTCTTGAAAGTATCAAATACATCAAATTTATTTCGAATACAATAAATCCAAGTTTTTCTAATTGCATCATCAATAAAAGTAACATAATAATGAGAGCCACCAAAAGATGATACCTGAGTAGGTCCCCATACATCAGTATGCACAAGCTCTAATTTTTCGCTCTTCTTTTCTTTCCCAACTCTAAGGAATCTAACTCTCTTCTGTTTTCCATAAATTCAATTCTCACAGAAGTCCAAATCAACATTCTTCAAACCCAGCAACAAATTCCTTGAGTAAAGAATCTTCATCCCCTTCTCACTCATGTGTCTGAGCTTATGATGCCATAATGCTGCATCTACTCCTTTGGAAGTTAAAGCATTGACAGAGTTAGAAATACCATTGCATAAATACAATGTACCAGCCTTTTCACCTTTTGCTATTACCAGCACTCCTTTGGTGACCTTCCAAGCTTTATCTGTGAAAGTTTTCACACAACCTTCACCGCCTAACTGCCCTGTTGAAATCAGATTTTTCTTCAGATTTGGAACATGCCTTACCTTCTTTAGTAGCCATTGGTTTCCATTCTATTGTTTTACAAGAACCTTACCCATTCCAACAATTTTACAGGGTTTATCATCACCCAAACAGACTTGTCCAAAATATCATTGAACATAGTCATGAAAATATTTCTTATCAGGTGTGGCATGGAATGAGGCCCCTGAATCTACCACCCAGGAATCAATAATATTTTTGAAAGAAAGAATCAAAGCATCTTGTAACACCTCACCTGTCACATTTGCTTCATGATTGTTTTCTTGCTATGCATCTCCTTCTTTTCTCTTCCGAGATCTACAGTATTTCTTTAGATGACCTTTCTTTCCGCATTTCTAGCACACTATCCCCGATCTAGACTTGGATCTGCCTTTCCTTGATTTACTACGATATCCTAAGCTCTTTCCTCTTTCCATTTTTCTTCCCCTAGTCTCTGCATTCAAAGCATTACCTAATGTCTCACCGGAGCTTTTCCATCACATTTCCTCGCTAAGGATTGCACCGACAACATCATTAAACTTTAAAGTACTAGATCCAGAGATAAAGTTACTAATGGTCATAACTAAGCCATTCCAACTTTCTGGCAATGAGCACAGAAATAACACAGCCCTAACTTAATCATCAAAATTTACCCCTACATAACTTAATTGACTTGTAATTGTATTAAAATCATTTAAATGGTCTGCAATAGATCCACCTTCTGACATCTTCATATTAAATAAATGCTTCATAAGAAATACGTTATTTGAGGCCAAGGGTTTTTCATATAGTTTGGCCAATTTTGACATTAAACCCTCTGTTTTCGTTTCCTTTGAAATATTAAATGCTACCGACGCCGCTAGGCACAGCCGTATTGTTCCAAGTGCCTTTTTGTCAAGACTGTTCCATTATGTGTATGTCATACTCGTCGGCTTTTTTGTCTTTCCGCTCAATGGTAGGTACAAATCTCTATGATACAGATAATCTTCCATCTGCATCTTCCATAGCTGGTAGTTTTGGCCGTTAAATTTTTCGACCCTAAACCTACCAGCTTCCGCCATTGCTCCCACTCGAACCAGGAACCCTTATTTCCTGTGAGTTTATCAACCAAATAGACCTTCGACTCTGATACTAGTTGTTAGGAAATTATATATATTTTAGAGCAATGGAACACATAAAATATTGCAAAACGCATAAAACAAGAGAGACACAGATATACGTGGTTCACCCAGTTTGGGCAACATCCACAGAGAAACTGCCAGTCCTTCTTTTATTATATTATCCAACAAACTGAAGAGGTACAACCTACAGTAGATCCGTTGTAACTCCTCTTCTCTCTCAATCTCCTCTCTCTTCCTCACTCGGAATATAGATATACATAGATGCAATACAATTCCCTCATATATAGTGAGGGGTTGCCTTCTAGGGCAAAAAACCCTAAATTAAACATAGCTTATACCGTGAGATCATTCGCCTAATGAACGACCCAGATTGACTATAAATTACTAGAATTTTACAAGGCAATTTTACATCTATTTTTAGCTTTGGGGGCGCTGCCCCCGAACCCCTGCCAGGGGACCGCTGGCCCCCAGACCCCCCAGCCAGGGGGGATTAGCCCCCCACCCCCCGGCGTGGAGGGCTATACAGCCTTCCTGGGGTATACATCTGGCTGAAACCTTTGAATACAGAAGATAATCAAGCTCCACACCCAAAAGGAAAATGGCTCAAGGGAGCAGGGGGTAGCAATTAAATTGGAATTTAAGAGAAAGATCTTTGAAAATCTATTGCCACTCTAGCATTTATGAATAGATTTTGGGAGGAACAATTGTATTCAAATTCGAAATTACCTATAAATTACAAATGGCTGACCAACGAAAAACAATTCGCATTTTGAGAATTGAGGTGTTGAGCTATCAGGCACGCATGAACCTTGACTATTTCGAGGCTTTGGTAGCGAGTTCAGTGTTTGAGAAATTGTCGAAGAAAACTTAGGAGCTCTTAACTGGCATTATGCGGGCACCCATGGAGACTGCAAGTGTTGGAGAAGCAATGGCATCTGACGGAGCTACTCCAAAGGTAGCGAGTGTAGAGGTACATGTAGAAGTACCCAAATCACCGAGGTTTCCTAGGCCGAGGCCTACGCCAACCAAAGAGGGTCCAAAACTAAAGAAGAATAAGCAGAAAGTGGCACAGCCGGTGCATGCGTTGCCTAGAAAACACCCGTAGAAAGAAAAACCCACTACACGGGAGAAGGGCAAGGTAGTAGACCTGGAACCTGATGAGGACATCGAAGATGTCAATATGGGCATGGAAGATGTTGACATGGGGGCAGAAGACATTGACGTTGAGGGGGAATACCCTATCTCCACGCTGCCAACATATGTCTCCCCGCACCGAGGCAAAGTGGAGGTACCAAAGGACATTGTTGAGAACAAAATCACGCTTTTAACACCATTTCTGCCAGAAAAAATCACATTTGATGGTTTGTGCCTGGCGCGGGTCCCCCATTTAAAGCTGGAGGATTGGGATTTGGCTGATACAGAGCGCTTTCCCCACTTGGTCACCGATACATTCATGCACCGCATCTTCTATAAAGACTCAGGTGTGACCATGCTAGAGCCGTGGCAATGGATAAATGGGGTGGACAAGGCAGGACTATTCAACCTACTATGGGTGCCGCATTACAACCGCGCGCCCATAACTTTGATAGTGATCAAGCAATTTTTATGTTTGGTGCATGATGGTTGCCTGTGGTTAGGAGAACCAATACCAATCACTGACATGTTGATCCACAGGATCACTATACTCCCACATTCAGGCTTGAATATGACCATGGCATTTGGTGGAAAGACAGGTGAGCATGACCTCGCCGAACGAATAAAGGACAAGTTCAAGCTTGCCAAGAAGTCACGCAGCTACTCCATCTCCAGCATAACTGACCCTTCAGTTAATGTAGCCACCCAAATCTTGGCGGGGAAAATCATGAGTAAGTTTCACGCAGATGAAGTGTCGACATCGGTTCTATCTTTAGCGGCCCTGTGCATAGAGGGCATATAATTTAACTCGGTGCACCACCTCTGCAGCGAGTTCCTCACAAACTTCAAAGAAGTGCAAGACCAAAGCAAGACCTTCCAATATGCATGGTTGTTTCTATTAATTGTACTGGTTGTGTGGTACTTACCAAAGGACAATTAGTTTCCTTCAATTGTAGCAAAACTACCAGAAGCAGCGAAGTTCGCTTCACTTTGGGCCTTGAAGGATCCCCAAAGGATCAAGGACAGCAAAATATTCTAGATTCTCATGGAATCAAGCATCTGTGCCACAATCAACCACAAGCCGTGACTCTCACCAACTGTCTTTGATCAGTTGTTTGAATATGTGAAGTTCAAGGTGAACTTCCACCACATTTCCATCAGAGCACGGAAGGACCCCGCACGAAATTGGTATGATTTCCATACCTGGTTACAGATGATGCAATTGCTACGGTTCTAGAGCGTTGACCAACAGAATGGCGCACAGCCTCTGACTTATCAACTGGGTCTAGTAAGTCTGTCGCGAAGCAAAAGAAGGAAGAGGCCAGGTTAAAGATGGAGTCGTTGGCTAAGAGACGAAGGAAGGAAGCTGAGGACAAAGCCAAAGCAGAGCACGCAGCCAAACATCAGGTAGAAGAGAAAGAGGAAGAGTGTGACTCTGATAGGAATCAGAAGTCACCTTCTCCGCAAACAAAAGAGGAGGAGCAGCACTCAGAACAGGGAGGAGCAGACCCGGAGACTATGCCATTCTAGGTTAAACACACAAGGGAGTAGGAGAAAGTAGGGTTGCGGAAGAACTCTAAGTCCAGCAAATCATCCCTCGACCTAATCACCTTAATAGAGGGTTATTTTAATGATATCGATGTTACAATGAGGGATGCAACCAAGGAAATGTTGCAGCAGTTTGAGCAGCAACAGAAATAGGCCTTGGTTGCCATTCAAATGGGTCTACCCGAGCTGCAAATATAGGCTACTCAGATGCAGACCAGCGTAGGGCGAGGAAGTGGGGCATTGAGCAGTTTGGTGCCTAGAACCTCAGATGCAGCAAAGATGGCCTGTTTAATGGATCCCCAGGCTGTCGTGTTGCCGGATGGAGCATTAACTACAGAAACAAAGGCTGAGAGGACCACTGTCAGCGCCCTCAAGAAAGTCGGGTTAAAATTGGTTACGCTTCCAAGTGAAGCCCTCCACACCCTGCATGACAGTGTGATCGTGAAACTACGGGCATGGGAGCAGCGTGCCTTAAATGTTATCAGCAAGTAGAAGGTGAATAATGCTCAGACCTTCGTAGAAAAGACATCCGTGATTGATCTTCTTAAGAAGGTCACTGAGAAGAATAAGTGCACAACAGCTAAGGTGGATGAGGCATGCTGGACTGTTCTAGAGCTAAACATCCCAAAAGACGTGCCAGTTGACGCAAGAATTTGGAAGCTTGCTACAAGTTTGCGTGAGGCACGAATAGAGTTGGCTAAGGTTCAGTTTGAATTGAACCTTAAGATCATCGAACTTGAGTTGAGGGCCCAGCCTTCAACTCCACCAAAACTCAGAGAGCAGCACGAGACCGCTGTCAAAGATGTCGTTACAGCTGTTGATACCGCAGTGAAGGATTGCACTGCGCTCTTAGAACATGCACTCGAAGTAGTTACTAATCTGCAGGAAGATCCCAACCTACAAAGACTAGAAACTGAGGCACGGAAGCTGCAGCAGAGGTACAACAAGGTCAAAGTGACAGCATGCACCGTCGTCATAACATAGTGGTTAGCGAAGCTGTAGGAACCGAAGGCACTAAAGGAACAGGTGGATGCAGCTCAGTGCAAGGAAGTAGTACTGAAGGCCAAATTGGGGCCTTGGCTAGAGGAAGCCTTTGTGCTAACTACCTCCATTGAAGGGAAATTAGCCAGTCTGTAGGCAACATAGTAGAAAATAAAGGCAGATAACACAGGACCAGTGACGGAGCAGTTGGTCGAGCAGGCTAAGTAGACGGTGATGCAATGTACTGTCGAGGTTGCAGTAGTACAGGTGGAGTTGAGAGCTCTTCGCAACAAGATCTCCACATTGGCCAAGTGACTCAGGACGAGTCACCAGATTTGTGTTGAGGTCCTGTTGGGAACAAGTCCCCTAGGGTCAATTTTGGGGTTAAAAGCCCAAGTTTTGGGGCTAAAGGCCCAATTTTTGTATAAAGAATGTAAAGTATCCGCATTCTGTGGTCATGGAGCATGAAGATGTAAACAATCAAACAGGGTTTCCACCCTTATTTTAGGTAGCTTGTGTCGGCTTGATGAGATCCACCCTTGGTCCGCGGACCATGGGAATGTATAAAAAGGGAGTCTTAGAAGAGTCTAAGGCAATTTAATTCTAAGGAATTTTTGGGTAATTGATCAATGTAATGGGTCTATGATAGCTAAGAGAAAATATTCTTAGCGAAGGAAGAGGCTCTGCAGCTGAGTGCGCAGAGGCCTAGGGTAGAAGTCCGCAGCTGAGTGTGCGAACCCCTGCAGCTATGTGCGTAGGGAAGTTAGAGTCTGTACTAGAGATCTGAAACATAAATAAAGAGAATTATTATTGACATATCTGTGTATGAGATATTTTACTTCTGTTATGAATGTATGCGGTTATGTTATGTTGAATATTGGGTTTATGATTTAATGCCATATTGATGCACGAATCTATGTGTTTTACTTTATCATATGGACGCAAGTAAGAATAGTTTTTTACGCGAAGATAATCATAATGCATGTTGAATTTAACCCATACTTAAGCTAATCTAGGTAGACACAGAAGTAAGAGTAGTTACAGGGGTGTGTAAGCATCAAAATTGCCTATTTAGGGTCCGCAAAGGATGATCGCAAACCTTCACAGAGCTTTCAAAGCCAAATAAGAGAGGTACATTGATAAGCCCTAAAAGGCTTATCGGCCTGTGCAAAGGAAGCGTTTGTATATAAAACGACATATCAATTATCTCAGGGTGCGGAAACTTGGTTCCTAAATCCCCCCATACTACTTCGAGTGAAACTTTAGTCTGCGCTCCATGGATTGATGCCAAAAGGGCTAGTAGTGTAGGGATTTTCTTGGCTAATTAATGTTGAAACTTGGTCAGGGCCCATCAAGCCAACAAAACCATATAAAGCCCTTTTTTAGCTTACATACAATATGTGCATCATTTCCTAGAATGAATCCTTCTAGTTTCTCAATATAAACTTCTTCTTCTAAATCTCCATTAAGAAAAGTTGATTTTACATCCATTTGATATACTTTGAATTTTCAAAAACTTGAAAGAGCAAGAAACATTCTTATGGTTTCAAGTTGGGCAACAAGGGCAAAAGTTTCTTCAAATTCTATACCTTCTTGTTGAGCATACCCTTTACAAACAAGTCTTGCTTTGTTTCTAATAACTTCTCCATTTTCATTCAACTTATTCTTAAATATCCATTTTGTTCCTATAACGTTTTTATCATGAGATCTAGGAACTAATTCCCAAGTATCATTCTTTTCAATTTGGTCAAGTTCTTCATCCATGTCCTTAACCCAACATTCATCTTTGCTAGATTCATTACGTTTGGTGGTTCTATTGATCCATAATGGATTCAGTTTTGCCTCCGGATCAAAGTCTTCAAATGCAGATGAAAATGGTATCAGAGCAGCGAAGCACAGTTGTTGGATCAGTTAGATCAATGAACCAGAGTGAGGGAGATAGACAGATAGGATTAAGTCATGCAAAATAAAGTTAAGAAATGAAGAGATTAGATTAAGCCACGTGTTAGCATAACAGAGGAGTAGTATTCGTAAGCGATAAGCAATGTCTCATGCGCTTATAAAATGGTAAACGGTATTCATCACTTTCACGCGATTAACCTTAACAGGTGACACGTAGCACGAGAAAACCGCTTTTCTTGCATGCTCTCAATCTAATATTGGTTGTGCAAGAATTCACGTGAGATTGCATGATAGCCGTTGGATGACATGGGACTGATCGATGGTGGAGATCATCCAAGATAGTTGGTGAACAGGTGACGCAATAGCCGTTGGATCGGACGGCACTTGGTAATGGATATGATAAAATTGTATTTATTTTGATGTCGAGATCTCCGCCGGAAAAGCACCAGACGGTCGGGGTCAACCCCACGACCGCCAGTCCTTTGATTTTATGTTATCGCATTATCACACATTCACCACAGATTGCAACTACATATGGTATATCAATACCATATCACCAAAACAGAACCAAGATGCCGAAGGGTGGGACTTGGTTAACCAAGCCACCAATTTTTTAATAAACCATTGCAGGTGTTGAACTCGCCCTACCACCAGCGCGTAGTCCAAGGTGTTTTTATGCAGGTTGAGGCAGTTTTTGCCAAACAAAGGGTGGTTTTGTAGGGGCAGAGGTGGTTTTGGACCATTCCAGGGTGTTTGGAGGTCACATTGGCCAAATATGGTCAAGTTTATACTCGTTTGACTCGAAATTTTGAGTTGAACGCAGTGGCAATGTCCATTTTCTTATTTGAGACTCTATTTTTGAGCTCATACCTGTAACAGCAATTTGAAGACAAAATAAAGAGGTCAGCACTGGAAGCAAAAGGACCAAGAGACGTAGCCAGAAAGTTTGGTGAACTCCTTTATTAAATTTGGTTGTGTTGATGTGTTTGAATGTGTTTTCAAGTTGTTTATGTGTTTATGTTATTCATAATATTTTCGATCTGTTGCACTATGTAACATAAGCGAATTCACACATAGTCTATAATACCTTTTTCATTAATGGATCAAGTGGTATCAGAGTAGCAAGGTTTTTAAGGTTTGACAACTTTTTGTGGAGATTTGAATGCTTACTAGGTTGAGGCTCGGATGAGGTGAAGGTGAACTTGTTGAGGCGAATCCAAATATTGAAAGGGTCTTTTCACAAAGAAGGATGGCAGATGAAACTCCACTTGGGTCAGAATCTCAATTCTTGGATAGTTTCATGACAATACATGCAATGGTGGAAGAAATGTATCGCGAGTTTAAGAAGAACAAAGATGAAGTCACTTCATCACCTAAAGATCAAAAAGATAAGGGAAAGGGAGGAATGCTTCCTCCACCATCTCCTCCATCATCACCATCATCGTCATCATCATCCTCTTCTTCTCATAAATCTAGTCCTTCTAAGAAGAAGAAGAAGAAATCCTCTTTGATCAAATTAGATGTAAAATTTGATTTGCCAATTTATGATGGAGAACTTAACACTGAAAATATTGATAATTAGATAAGACAAATTGAAGTATATTGCAGGGTATAGAAAGTTGTTTCAGAAAGAAAGAAGATCCAGCTTGCTAGCCTTCGACTTAGAGGAACCGCACTTGTATGGTGGGAAGGCAAGACACAAGCAGATCTCCAAAAGCATGGTAAAATCATTTCAACTTGGAATGAATTTGTTTCTACTATTAGAAAGCAATTTTATCCTTTGGCTTATATGCAACAAGCAATGATGAGTTCGAAAACATTACGTCAATTAAAAGGTCAAAGTGTTCAAAGTTATACTCAGGAATTCCGTAAGAGAGCTTTAACATTAGGCATATCATTGAACTCACCAGAGACATTGTTGAAATACATAGGTGGTGTCCATAGTTATTTGAGGCATACCATACTTATGTTTAATCCAACTAGCTTAGATGATGTATCGGTTCAAGCAACTCATCTAGAAGCTAAAGGCAAAAATGTAACCCAAGATGTTGCGAAATCATCCAAACCTATTGAAAGCAAGAATAAAGGCAAAAATAAACTTAAATGGAAGGAGAAGAAAACAAACACTGTGAAGAAGGATAAACCATCATGCACTCATTGTAAGAAGGAAGGACACGATGAGGCACACTGTTGGTCATTGCATTTGGAATTGAAGCCTAAGAAGGTTGGGAGTAAAGAGCGAAAGAATGTTGTTGTTATTCAAAAGGACTTGGGATCAAATTCAGATGACGAGACAACGATTACAGCTACTAGTATAAAAGGTTATCATCTCTAGAGAATGTAGAGATAAAGAAGCAAGTACAAGAGTTGCTTGATCAAGGTTTTATTCAACCAAGTACATTAACATGCAGATCACCTATTGTGTTAGTGCGAAAGAAAGACGATTCATGGAGAATGTACATTGATTTTAGAGAATTAAAATAGAATCACAATAAAGAATCGTTATCCTCTTCCTCGTATTGATGATTTGTTAGATCAGTTAAAAGATGCAGTTTACTTCTCTAAATTGGACTTGCGAAGCGGCTACCATTAGATCAGAGTTACAGAACAGGATGTATGGAAGACTGTTTTCAAAACGAAGCAAGGACTCTATGAATGGATGGTTATGCCTTTTGGCTTAGCTATCGCTCCAGCTACATTCATGCTAGTCATGAATGATGTATTTAGACCATTCATTGATGATTTTGCAATAGTCGATTTAGATGATATTCTTGTTTTCAGTAGAACATGGGATGAACATGTAAAGAAGATTTTAGATGTTTTGAAAAGAGAAAATCTCTCTGTAAAACTGTCAAAATGTGCATTTAGCAGAACATCTTTGAATTATTTGGGTTATATTGTAGGGGTGGTGAATTGAAGATAGATCCCTCTAAGGTCGAAGTCATTGTAAATTGGCCTAATCCCAATACTGCTATAGAAGTTAGAAGTTTTTTAGGGGCAGCGCAATATTGGAGAAAGTTTATTGCTAACTTTTCTTTGATGTCAGCTCCTTTACATGATTTGACAAGTGTGAAACAGGTGTTTCAGTGGGGAGGCAAACAACAGAAAGCCTTTGACACATTGAAAGAAAGGATCAGTACAGTGCCAGTACTAGAACTGCCAGATCTTCAACATCCATTTGAGATCGAGATAGATGCAAGTGAATATGCCATGGGGGCAGTGTTGATGCAACACAAAAAACCTATATGCTTTCATTCTGATACATTCACATCAGTAGTAGTTAACTATCCTACATATGATAAATAATTGTATGCATTAGTTCATAGTGTTAAAAAGTGGAAACATTACATAATGGGTAATGAAACAATCATACACACAGATCATCAACCACTACAATACTTACACTCACAAACTAAATTGTAACAATCACGGCATTACAGGTGGATTGGTTTTCTACAGCAATTTCATCTTGTTATCATATATAAGAAGGGCATACATAATAAGGTTGCAGACATGTTATCAAGACCAACTATAAATGCATCCACAATACTTAAGCATAATTCAGTAATTCATGAAAGTTACATTGAACAATATGCTCAAGACACAGATTTTAAGGATGTATATGCAACTTTAAGTCATGGCAAGCAAGTAGAAGAATTAGATTATTTCATAAAGGACAAACTCTTATCTCATTTGGGAAAGTTATGCATTCCACAAACTGAAAGAGTTAATATAATTTGAGAAGCACATACTTCTCTCATATCAGGTCATTTTCGTGTAAGTAAAACAGATGCATAATTACAAAGATTCTATTATTGGCCACGAATGAATGAGATGGTTTCTAGATATATTAAAGGATGTACTATAAGTGCTACAAGCAAGCCAAGTAATAGAAAATTAGGCTTGTATACTCCACTTCCAATTCCTTGTCGTCCTTGGGAAAGTATTTCCATGGATTTTGTTGGGGGATTGCCAAAGTCTAGAAAGAGTCATGATTATTTGTGTATAGTTGTGGATAGGTTCAATAAGATGTGTATTTTGACACCATGTAATAAACATATCACAGCTAAGCAAACTGCAAAGTTGTTCTTTCAAAATGTATGGGTTCATTTTGGGTTACCCAGTTCTATTGTATCTGATCGAGATTCTCGATTTGTCAGAAAATTTTGGTCAAGTCTATGGGAGTTAATGGACACAAAGTTAAAGAAGAGCACGACATTTCATCTGCAAACAGATGTTCAAACAAAAGTGGTCAACAGGACAGTGATACAGTTGCTTCGAGGATATTGCAGCAAGCATCCCAAACTTTGGGATGAGCATTTGTGTTATGTGCAACATGCTTACAACCATGCAAAACATTCTTCTACTCAGAGATTTCCTTTTGAGACTTGTTTTGGTTTTATACCAAAGTCTCCCTTGGATTTTGTCTTTGGTAAAGACATAGCAGTTGATGGACACACTGATTGGACAAAGCAACGAAGTTCATTAAAGAAACCCAAGAAATTCACCAGGCAGTATAGGAATAGCTGGAAAGAAGCTAAGCAAAGCATAAGAAGCGACATGACAAGCATCGAGTTGAGCATATTTTTCAAGTTGGTGGTCAAGTTTGGTTGTACATCAGCAAAGAAAGACTGCAAGGGGAAGTAAAAAGTTGAAACCAATTAGATATGGTCCTTTCAAAATACTTGACAAAATTGGTAAAAATGCTTTCTGCCTACATCTACCATCTTAAATGAAAATATATTCTGTCATAAATGTTGAAAATTTGCGATTGTATGAGCCCTCATTGGTTGAAGATCCCGAAGAGCAAGGTCAGCTACCTTCCATTGAATATCTTTTGCCCGAGTATCTCAATGAGCTACAGGAGGACACAGTTATTGACAGGAGGATAAGGACTTTGCAACGGGGAAATGTTGAGTATCTTCGAGTTGGACTCAAAGGTACAAATCCAAGTAATGCACAATGGATAGAGATTGGAAAAGTGAGGGAACTTTATCCTCACTTACTCGACAACTAAAACCAACTTTTGGTGGACCAAAAGCTTCCAGTGGGGAGGAGTGATCCAAAATGGATTCAGTTTTGCCTCCAGATCAAAGTCTTCAAATGAAGATGAAAGTGGTATTAGAGCAGCGAAGCATAATCGTTGGATCAGTCAGATCAACGAACGAGAGTGAGGGAGATAGACGGCTAGGATTAAGTCACACAAAATAAAGTTAAGAACTGAAGAGATCAGATTAAGTCACGTGTTAGCAGAACAGAGGAGTAGTATTTGTACGTCGTAAGCAGTATCTCATGCGCTTATAAAATGGTAAACAGTATTCTGCAATTTCACGCGATTAACCTTAGTGGGCGGCACATAGCACAAGAAAACCAATTTTCTCATGCGCTCTCGATCTAGTATCGGTCATGCAAGAATTCACGCGAGATTGCATGATAGCCATTGGATCATGCAGGATTGATCGACGGTGGAGATCGACTAAGATAGTTGGCGAACGGGTGACGCGATAGCCGTTGGATCGAACCGAACGTGGTAATGGATATGATAAACTTGTAATTTTGGTGTCGAGATCTCCGCCAGAAAAAGACGGACGGTCAGGGTCAACCCCACGACCGTCGTTCCTTTGATTTTATGTTGTCACATTATCCCACATTCACCGCAGCTTGCAACTACATATGGTATATCAATACCATATCACCAAAACAGAACCAATATGCTGAAGGGTGGGACTTGGTTAACCAAGCCACCAATTTTTTAATAAAACATTGCAGGTGATGAACCCACCCTATCATCAGCGCGTAGTCTAAGGTGGTTTTGCAGGGACAGAGATGGTTTTATACTATTCCAAGGGGTCTGGAGGTCACAGTGGCCAAATATGGTCGAGTTTATACTCGTTTGACTCAAAATTTCGAACTGAACACAGTGGCGATGTCCATTTTCTTATTTGAGACTCTGTTTTTGAGCTCATACCTATAACAAAAATTTGAAGACAAAATAAAGAGGTCAGCACTAGAAGCAAAAGAACAAGGAGACATAGCTAGAAAGTTTGGTGAACTCCTTTATTAAATTTGGTTGTGTTGATGTGTTTGAATGTGTTTTCAAGTTGTTTATGTGTTTATGTTATTTGCAATATTTTCGATCCGTTGCACTAAGTAACATAATCGAATTCACACATAGTCTATAATACCTTTTTCATTAATAGATCATCTATGGAGGATAGTAATGCTAGATAACTAGAGCTTCCTGTAAGAGTCCTTCTTATCTCTACTCCAGACCCTTTTTCTCCTAGAATTTGAGATTCTGGATGATTCTTTTGAACATACCTGGATGGAGTCTTTTCCCTGTCTATTATATCTTCTTCTGGTGCTTCATTGGTTTCTTCCTCTATATCATTTTGATTTGATACGGGAAAGCATTCACCATCTTCCTCATTGTCATATTCCTCTATTGATTTCATTTGTTCCGAATTTATGCATGCTTCATCAATTACTACATTAATGCATTCAACAATTTTCCAAAGTATTTTATTATAACATTTGGGGCATACAGGGTACTACAGAAAGTTCATCAAAAGCTATGCCTAGATCACCGCACCGATGGAGAAACTGTTAAAGAAAAATGTTACATTCTGCTAGAATGAGGAATGTCAGAGGAGCTTGGATGTGCTCAAAGAGAAAATGGTCACCACGTCGATCCTAGTCTTCCTGAATTGGAAGAAGGAATTTCATGTGCATGTGGACACGTCATGTATCGTGTTGGGAGCAGTACTAGCACAGGCTAGTGAGGGAGAATTGGATCATCCCATAGCGTTCACAAGTAGGAAGCTATCTAAAGCTGAGAAGAATTATTCAACGATAGAGCGCGAAGGTCTGGCTATGGTATACATGCTCTAGAAGTTCAGGCACTATTTGCTAGGCGGACACTTTAAGATGTATATAGGCCATTCTGAATTGAAGTACTTGGTGAACAAGCCTGTGTTGGGGGGGGGATATGAAGATGGTTGTTGATGTTTCAAGAATATGATTTTGAAGTTATTGTGAAACCAGGATGATTGAATGTCGGACCAGATCATCTGTCGCGCATTGAAACAGGAGAGGAGCCTACTAATTTGGAGGAAGGACTACCTGACGTGCAGCTCTTTACGGTGTGCATCGCGGAAAGTCACTTTGAAGATATTATACACTTCTTGACGACGGGAATGGCTCCAAAAAGATACACTAGCCAACAAAAGAAGGACTTGGTGGTGCGCGCAACAAACTTTTCTGTCATTGCAGGACACTTTTATAAAATGGGATCAAATGAAATACTACAATGTTATGTGCCAGAACTTGAATGAAACAGCATCCTCACTGAGGCTCATGGAGGAGCCACAGAAGGACATTATGTGGGTAAAGCAACAGCGCAGAAGATTATATGCGTTAGGTTGCTATGGCTAACACTGCATAAGGATTCAAAAGAGTATT
This sequence comes from Pinus taeda, assembly GCA_000404065.3. Classification (NCBI taxonomy): domain Eukaryota; kingdom Viridiplantae; phylum Streptophyta; class Pinopsida; order Pinales; family Pinaceae; genus Pinus; species Pinus taeda. The sequence goes on from APFE031380758.1 coordinate 149,302, forward strand.
GTAGGGCATGTGATGCATACCAAAGGATTGGCAGACCATCGTAGAGGGATGAGCTACTTATGAATCTACAGATATCGTTACAGCCATTCGAGAAGTGTGTGACTGAATTTGTAGGACCAATTTAGCCCCTAGGAAAGAAGACGGGTGCGTGGTACATCATCACAACGACCGAGTATTTAACCAGATGGGCAGAGGCGCAGCCTATAAGGGACTGTACAAGCGCAGCAGCAACAAAATTCATTTTTGAGTATGTGTTGATGAGGTTTGGTTGTTCGAAAATTTTGATGAGCGATGGCGATACGCATTTTCTTAATGAAATGATAAGTGCGTTGACGGAGGAATTTCTGGTTTACCATCAGAAAAGTGCGTCGTATCACTCGCAGGCTAATGGAATGGTAGAAGCATTTGATAAGATACTGAAGAGCGTGCTGACAAAGGTTTGTAATGCACAAAGCAATGATTGGGATGTACGCGTACCCGCGGTGCTATGGGCTTACAGAACAACTTGTAAGAAGCTGACTAGACAAATGCCTTTTAGGCTGGTTTATGGCGTTGAAGTTGTGATGCCAATGGAGTACATTGTACCTAGTCTACGCATAGTGGCATTCACAAGAATGGTGGATCGTAGAGCCATGGAAAAAAGGTTTGCCCAGCTGACAAAACTGGAAGAGGATAGGTTTCTCGCCTAATTCCATTAGCAAGTTCAAAAGGAGCGCGAAAAGGCATGACACGATCAGCACATCAAATTGTGCACCTTCAAGGTAAATGATTTAGCATTATTATACGACAGCAAGTTTGATAAATTTCCAGGAAAATTTTGGATGCATTGGTTGGGGCCCTATGTCATCAAGGATATTACCGATGGTGGAGCAGTTAAGTTGGTGAAGTTGAATGGAGAACCACTCACAGGGAAGGTGAATGGTATATGATTGAAGCCATACACCAAGGATCCGACCAGATGACTATATGGAGGAAGCACAGTCTTAGCACTACAGGCAGCTGAAAGGAGGCGCGAGACTATAAACTACACTGCTCGGGTTGTAGAGTTGCATGATTGGGGTACTACGTGAAATGGAGGATTATCGCAGTGTCAGAAGAAGCACGAGGGGAGTTACGCTATTGAAGGGGAGACCACGCAAGGCAGCCGAAAAGTGACCTTATGGTCACTGTTCATAACTTGACAGTGGGAAAACGGCTCAATGGAGCAGGGGGGTGACAATTAAGTCGGAATTTAAGAGCAAGATCTTTGAAAATATGTCACCACTCTAGCATTTATGAACAGATTTTGGGGAAAATGTTCAGATTCAAATTCTAAATTTCTTATAAATTACAAATGGCCAACCAACGAAAAACACTTAGCATTTTGATAATTGAGGTGTTGAGCTATCGGTCATGCATGAACCTTGACTATTTTGAGGCTTTAGTAGTGAGTTCAGTGTTTTAGAAATTGCTTAAGGAAACTCAAGAGCTCTTAAATGGCATTATGCTGGCACCCATGGAGACTGCAAGTGTTGGACAAGCGATGGCAGCTGAAAGAGATGCCCTGGAGGTAGCGAGTGTAGACATACCTGTAGAAGTACCTAAATCACTAAGGTCACCCAGGCCAATGCCTATGCCGACCAGAGAGGGTCCAAAAACCAAAGAAGGACAAGCAGAAAGTGGCACATCCGGTGCACGCGTCGCCCAGAAAACACCCGCAAAAAGAAAAACCCACTGCATAGGAGAAGGGCAAGGTAGTAGACCTAGAACCTGACGAGGACATAGAAGATGTCGATCTGGGCATGGAAGATGTTGACATGGGGGCAGAAGACATTAACGTTGAGGGGGTAGACCCTATCTCCAAGTTGTTAGCATATGTCCCTCCACATCGAGGCAAGGTGAATGTACCAAAGGACATTGATGAGAAAAAAATCACGCCTTTCACACCATTGCTGCTAGGCAAAATCACATTTGATGGTCTGCGCCTAGCACGGGTCCCCCATTTAAAGCTAGAGGATTGGGATTTGGCTGATACAGAGTGCTTTCCCCACTTGTCCACCGATACATTCATGCACTGCGTCTTCTATAAAGACTATGGTGTGACCACGCTGGAGTCGAGACAATGGATAAAAGGGTTGGACAAGGCAGGACTGTTGAACCTGCTATGGGTGTCGCATTACAATCGCATGCCCATAAATTTTATAGTGATCAAGCAGTTGTTATGCTTGGTGCATGATGGGTGCATGTGGTTAGGAGATCCGATACCGATCACTGACATGCTGATCCACAGGATCAATTTACTCCTGCATTAAAGCTTGAATCTGGCCATGGCATTTTGTGGAAAGACAGGTGAGCGTGACCTCGTCGAATGAATAAAGGACAAGTTCAAGCTTGCCAAGAATTCACGCAGCTACTCCATCTCCAGCATAACCGATCCTTCAGTTAAAGTAGTCACCCAGATCTTGGTAGGAAAAATCATCAGGAAGTGTCGCGCAGATGAAGTCCCTGCACCGGTTGTATTTTTAGTCGCTTAGTGCCCAGAGGGTGTACAATTTAACTGGTGTGCTACCTTTGCAGCGAGTTCCTCACAAACTTTAGAGAAGCGCAAGACCAAAGAAAGACCTTCCAATATGCATGGCTATTGTTGTCGATTGTACTGGTTGTGTGGGACTTACCGAAGGATAGTTAGTTTCCTTCAATTGCAGCAGAACTGCCGGAAGCAGCGAAGTTCACTTCGCTCTAGGCCACTAAGGACCCCCAAGGGTCAAGGACAGAAAAATATTCTAAATTCTATTGGAATCAAGCATCCGCGCTGCAATCAACCGCAAGCTGCGACTCTCACCAACCGTCTTTGAGCAGTTTTCTGAATATGTGGAGTTCAAGGCAAACTTCCATTGCGTTTCCATCAGAGCATGGAACGACCCTGCACAAAAGTGGCATGATCTTCCATACCTGGTGATGGATGATGCAATTTTTGCGGTTCTATAGAGTTGGTCGGCAGAATGGTGCATGACCTCCAACTTATCAACTGGGTTTAGTAAGTTTTCCGCCAAGTAATAGAAGGAAGAGGCCAGGTTAAATATGGAGTAGTTGGCCGAGAGACGGAGCAAGGAAGTCGAGGACAAAGCCAAAGAAGAGCACGCGGCCAAATAATAGGAAGAAAAGGAAGAGGAAGAGCGTGACTCTGATAGGATTCAGAAGTTTCCTTCTCCGTAGACAGAGGAGGAGGAGCAATGCTCAAAGCAAGGAGGAGCAGACCTGGAGACTACATTCTAGGTTAAGCACACAAGGGAGGAGAAAGAGGGTCGCAGAAGAATTCTAAGGCCAGTTAATCATCCCTCTATTGGAAATAGCAACAATAAATGCTAAAAATAACATTGCTATAAATAGCATTTTAGGTACCAGTGTTGGACATAATAACAAGGAATAAAAAAATGGAAATGCTAAAAATAGCATTGCTATAAAATAGTATTTCAAGATACATTCCAATTTTAGTTAGTCCCTAAACTAAAATTGAGAATTAAAATTCGAATTTGATCTTAGCAGCTGTTTGTAAGATAATTAATTAATTCATATTGAGTTAATTAGTTGTAGAAAATCAAACATGAAGTGTATGTGAAGACATGCAACAGTTTCTCCATTGATTGAGGAAGTTATCCCTTGATTAAAGGAGATTAGGATCAGTTGTACTTTGAGTTGTAATTAGTTAGCTCAGTTAAGTCCAGTTAGATTAGTTCAAATAGTTTGTTGAACTAATTGTGAGTTCAGTTAGTTAATGCATGCATGCAACTGTTGCACTTCAGATAACTGAATATTCTCTCATAAATAACTCATGCATGTCAGTTCAATCAGAGACCCAGTTGAGATTAGAGGAAGGGACAGTGTACTATCAGTTGGAGGATTTTTCCTATATAGGAAACTCATCCATGCAGAATGAATTATCTCCTTCAGGACTGTGCAGTTACTTTTGAGTTTAATGTGTTGTGTGAGAGGTAAACTCACACAGGTGGCAACATTGGACCCCAGGAGAAACTACGCAAGGAAATAGGAGGCTTGGAGGGCAGAGGAGAAGGTTTGTGAGAAGCCTTTGACTATCTATGAGTAGCAAGGGGATTGTACTGAGAGCAAGATAGCTTGTGAGCTAAAGCTTTCTGTAATCCAGACATATTTCCACTTGTATGATAATACATAGATCGGGGTTTTTAGTTGAGGCTTTCCCTAGAGTATCCTTCTGTGTTTCATGTGTGTGATTTCTTCTTCTCTATTATATGTGTTCTGACTGATCTAGCTAAAATTGATTAAGCTTTTGCAAAGTTTGATTGTAGAAGTAGATCAAGTATTTTTCTTTAGTATATTGCATTATCAAGTGATTTGCAGTGGGAATTTCTACATGGTATCAGAGCAAAGGTGATCAAAGTGAAGAACAGTATACAAAGAAGGGAGAAGGGAGAAGTTTCAAGTCCCTGATTATAGAATACAAATTATTTTCACATCTCAAATTTCCCAATGGTGTTCAACGGTTTAAGACTCGAGTATGCCCTTGATGGAAGCTCAAATTATATAGCCTGGAAGGATCGCATGGAAGCAGTATTAGAGGACAATGGTCTAAAGGACTTCATTGATCAAGAAGTTCCCAAGCCGATAGCAGCTAATGCTACAGAATTGGCGGAATGGAAGAAATGTGTGGCTAGAGCGAGGAGAATCCTCCTAGAGGGAGTTCGAGACCACATTGTCTCGAGCCCCCATGGAAAGGAGACACCGTTTTCAATGTGGAAAACATTGAAAGATCTATATCAGAATAGTAGCAATCAGAGGAAGTTGGTGCTGAAAGACAAGCCTCAGAAAATCAAGTGTGAAAAGGGCGACATGATCTCTACATATCTGAACAAGCTCACCACCTACATGGATGAGCTTGGAAGTGTAGGGATCATGATAGCCGATTATGACATGGTAATTTTTTCTCTCCTCGGTCTTCCTAAGAGCTGGCATAGCTACTAAGACTCGATAAATGGAAGAGAGAAACTACCAGATTGGGCACGACTTTGGTCGGATCTGATGCAGGAGGAGATAAGGAGAAGCACCAGAGATGGATCTTCATCAAAACAAGATAATGAAGAAAATCTAGCCTTAGCGAGTAAGGCGAGGAAAGGGAAAGGGAAGGCGTCCCATCCCAAATCCAGTTCTTCCCATGGTGGGAAGAAGTTTGACAAATCGAAAGTGCAATGCTTTCATTGTCATGAGATGGGCCATTATGCTACGAATTGTACACAGAAGAAATCCAAGATGGGATCCAAGGAAGGATCTGAAGGTGAGGCATTGACCTCATAGTTCAAGTTGGATTTCACCCTCTTCACATGCATGGTTTCATCCATGGTGGGATGTGGTTGGTTTCTTGACATTGGAGCTTCATTCCACATGACCGGCGATAAGAGTTTTTTCAGTACCCTGGAGGAGAAAGATCTCAAGATACTCATAGCGATGGGTAATGATGAAAAGTATAGTGTCTCAGGAGTAGGCACAGTTTTTTTTTTAGGGAGCATGGAGCTCGCATTACCTTGACAGATGTGAAGTATGTGCCAAGACTGAAGAAAAACTTGGTATCGATCGCAATGCTGGAAGACAAAGGCTATAATGTAGTCTTGAGTAAGGGAAAGGTTTTCCTTAGACACGTCACCATGAGACAGGTGAAGCAGATCAGTTCACGAGTCAAGAACCTGTATGCTCTTGAGGTTCAAGATGCATGCAAAGCCTTGAGGAACAAGGCGGTTGATGGAGACTTGGTGGTTGAGAGGGAGAGTACATTACCTCTCAACATGCAGCGCGAGAAGAAGTCTCAAACAATTGTGGAGGAGCCACAATTGGTGAAGTAGCTTCAGGAGGTTGTGGAGTAGCCACAACTAGAGAAGCTGAGAGGAGATCGAGTGGAGGCATCCACTCATGTAGAGACCTCTAGTAGGGGGAACTTCAAGCCAAGTGGGCAAAGGGATCACATGCATCCATACCTCCAGGTCGGAGGTGGGGCAATGTGGAATGACAGTACCCAACCTCTTTGATTAGAACTTGCTACGGGAGCCCCGATGAGGAGTAGCAGGACTGGTTGAGTGGGTAGAGACAGATGCAGATGGAGTGGCAAAGAGAGCTACAGCGCAGAGCTAGTAGGCTACAACAATGCGAGAGGCACAGGAGTGTTGCACCGTGCATGATGGCACAGAGAGGTGTGCAACAGTGCGAGATGCATGGAATGTTGTAGTAGCTCAGAGGTCACAAAGGGAGCACTTGTCAGCAACAGAGGAAGCTTCAACATCAGAGGATGTTTCTAGCCCAACAGAGAGGTCAGTTGGAAGATTTTTTTGTTTCTAGAGTTGCTTGAGCAACAACACTTGGGAGAAGTGTTGCATACAGAACATTCCAAAGGTTCAGGATCGGGTTCGAGTTGAATGCCTTTCTTATTGAAAGGGAGTGTTGGAAATAGCAACAAGAAATGCTAAAAATAGCATTGCTATAAATAGCATTTCAAGTACCAGTGTTGGACATAGCAACAAGGAATAAAAAAATGGAAATGCTAAAAATACATTGCTATAAATAGTATTTCAGGACACATTCCAATTTTAGTTAGTCCCTAAACTAAAATTGAGAATTAAAATTCGAATTTGATCTTAGCAGCTGTTTGTAAAATAATTAATTAATTCATCTTGAGTTAATTAGTTGTAGAAAATCAAACATGAAGTGTATGTGAAGACATGCGACAGTTTCTCCATTGATTGAGGAAGTTATCCCTTGATTAAAGGAGATCAGGATCAGTTGTACTTTGAGTTGTAATTAGTTAGCTCAATTAACTCAGTTAAGTCTAGTTAGATTAGTTCAAATAGTTCGTTGAACTAATTGTGAGTTCAGTTAGTTAATGCATGCATGTAACTTCTACACTTCAAATAATTGAATATTCTCTCATAAATAACTCATGCATGTCAGTTCAGTTAGAGACCCAATTGAGATCAGAGGAAGGGACAGTGTACTATCAGTTCAAGGATTTTTCCTATATAGGAAACTCATACATGCAGAATGAATTATCTCCTTCAGGACTGTGCAGCTACTTTTGAGTTTAATGTGTTGTGTGAGAGGTAAATTCACACAGGTGGCAGCATTGGACCCTAGGAGAAACTGCACAAGGAAATAGGAGGCTTGGAGGGCAGAGGAGAAGGTTTGTGAGGAGCCTCTCACTGTCTATGAGCAGCAGAGGGATTGTACTAAGAGCTAGATAGCTTGTGAGCTAAAGCTTTGTGTAATCCAGACATATTTCCACTTGTATGATAATACAGAGATCGGGGTTTTTAGCTGAGGCTTTCCCCATAGTATTCTTTTGTGTTTCATGTGTATGATTTCTTCTTCTCTGTTATATGTGTTCTGACTGATCTAGCTCAAATTAATTAATCTTGTGCAAAGTTTGATTGTAGAAGTAGATCAAGTATTTTGCTTTAGTATATTGCATTATCAAGTGATCTATAGTGGGAATTTCTACACCCTCAACCCAATCACCTTGACAAAGGGTGATTTGAATGATATTGGTGATACAATGAGGGATGCGACCGTGGAACTGTTGCAGCAGTTCGAGCAGCAACAAAAACAGGCCTTGGTTGCCATTCAAATGAGTTTGCACAAGCTACAGGTCCAGGCTACTCAAGTGCAAACCAGTGTAGGGAAAGTTTGAGCGACATCGAGCAGTTTGGCGCCTGGAACCTCAAATGCAGCAAATATGGTTCGTTCAATGGATCCCCGGGTTGTCGTGTTGCCAGATGGAGCATTGACTGCAGAAACAGAGGTTGACAAGGCCATTGTCAGCGACCTCAAGAAAGTCAGGTTAGACTTGGCCACGCATCCAAGTGAAGCCCTCCACACCCTGCACAACGGTGTGATCGTGGAACTATGGGAGTGGTAACAGTGCACCTTGAATGTTATCAGCAAGTAGAAGGTATAATGCTTAGATGTTCGTAGAAAAGACGTCTGCGATTGATGTTCTTAAGAAGGTCATTGAGAATAATGAGCGCACAACAGCTGAGGTGGCTGAGGCATGCCAGACTTTTCCAGAGTTAAACATCCTGGAAGATGCGCCAGTTGATGCAAGAATTGATGCAAGAATCTGGAAGCTCGCTGCAAGTGTGCGCGAGGCACAAATGGAGCTGGCTAAGGTTTAGTTTAAACTGAACCTTAAGATTACTGAACTTTAGTTGAGGACCCAGCCTTCGACTCCACCAGTAGTCATAGAGTAGTGCAAGACGACTGTCAAAGATGTCGTTGCAGTTGTTGATACCGCAGTGAAGGATATCATTGTGCTCTTCGAACAGGCGCTCGAAGTAGTTACCAATCTACACGAAGATCCCAGCTTGCAAAGACTAGAAACTGAGGCATGGAAGCTACAGCAGAGGTACGATGAGGTCAAAGTGATAGCACGCACCGTCATCATCACGCAGTGGTTGGTGAAGTTGCAGGAAGCGAAGGCACTAAAGGAACAGGTGGACGAAGCTCTGCACAAGGAAGCAGTACTAAAGGCAAAATTGGGGCCTTGGCTAGAGGAAGCCTATGTGCTAACTACCTCCATTGAAGGGAAATTGGCGAGTCTGTAGGTGACACAGCAGAAAATACAGGCAAATAGCACAGGACTAGCGATGGAGTAGCTAGTTGACCAGGCTAAGCAGACAGCGATGCAGTGTACCGCCAAGGTTGCAATAGTACAGGTGGAGCTAGGAGGTCTTCGTGACAAGATCTCCGCACCGGCGAAGTGACTCATGGCAAGTCACCAGATTTGTGTTGGGGGCCTGTTGGGAACAGGTCCCCTAGGGTCAATTATGGGGTTAAAAGCCCAAGTTTTGGGGCTAAAGGCCCAAGTTTTGTATAAAGAATGTAAAGTCTCTGCATTCTGTGGTCACGGAGGGTGAAGATGTAAACAATCAAAGGTTTTCGCCCTTAGTTTAGGTAGCTTCTATCGACTTGATGAGATCCACCCTTGGTCCACGAACCATGGGAATGTATAAAAAGGAAGTCTTAGAAGAGCCTAAGGCAGTTCAGTTCTTAGGAAGTTTTGGGAAATTGATCAACGTAATGGGTCTATGAGAGCTAAGAGAAAAGAGTCTTAGCGTAGGAAGAGGCTCTGCAACTGAGTGCGCAGAGGCCTAGGGTAGAATTTCGCAACTGAGTGCGCGAACCCCAGCAGCTGTGTGCACAGGGAAGTTAGAGTCTGTACTGGAGATCTGAATCATCAATAAAGAGAATTATTTTGGAGATATCTTTGTATGAGCTATTTTATTTCTGTTATGAATGTATGCAGTTATGTTATGTTAAATACTAGGTTTATGATTTAATGCCATATTGATGCACGAATCTATTTGTTTTACTTTGTCATATGAATGCAAGTAAGAATAGTTGTTTACACGAAGATAATCATAATGCATATTGAAGTTAACCCATACTTAAGCTAATCTAGGTAGACACAGAAGTAAGAGTAGTTACAGGGGCACGTAAGTGTCTGAATTGCCTATTTAAGTTCCACGAAGGACGATCGCAAACCTTCACGAAGGTTTCAAAGCCAAATAAGAGAAGTACATTGATAAGCCCTAAAAGGCTTATCGACCTGCACGAAGGAAGGTTTCGTATATAAAACAACATCACAACTATCTCATGGTGCGAAAACTTGGTTCCTGCATCCCCCCATACTGCTTCGGGTGAGACTTCAGTCCGTGCTCCATGGATTGATGCTGAAAGGGCTAGTAGTGTAGGGATTTTCTTGGCTAATTAACGTTGAACGTGGGTCAGGGCCCATCAAGCCAACAAGACCATATAGAGCCTTTTTGAGCTTACATACAAGATTTGTATCATTTCTTAGAATGAATCCTTCTGGTTGCTCAATATAGACTTCTTCTTCTAAATCTCCATTAAGAAAATTTTATTTTACATCCATTTGATATAATTTGAATTTTCAAAAACTTGAGAGAACAAGAAACGTCCTTACGGCTTCAAGTCTGGAAATAGGTGCAAAAGTTTCTTCAAAGTCTATACCTTCTTGTTGAGCATACCCTTTACAAACAAGTCTTGCTTTGTTTCTAATAACTTCTCCATTTTCATTCAACTTATTCTTAAATATCCATTTTGTTCCTATAACATTTTTATCATGAGGTCTAGGAACTAATTCCCAAGTATCATTCTTTTCAATTCGGTCAAGTTCTTCATATGTGGCCTTAACCCAACATTCATCTTTTCTAGCTTCATTTACGTTTTGTGGTTCTATGGAGGATATTAATGCTAGATAACTAGATCTTCTTGTAAGTGTTCTTCTTATCTATACTCCAAACCCTTTTTCTCCTAGAATTTGAGATTCTGGATTATTCTTTTGAACACACCTGGATGGAGTCTATTCCATGTCTGTTGTATCTTCTTCGGTGCTTCATTGGTTTCTTCCTCTATATCATTTTGATTTGATATAGGAAAGCATTCATTGTCTTCCTCATTGTCATATTCCTCTGTTGATTTCGTTTGTTTCATATTTCTGCATGCTTCATCAATTACTACCTCAATGCATTCAACAATTTTCCAAAGTATTTTATTATAACATTTGTATCTTGATGAATAACCAAGAAGAATACCTTCATCTGATCTGGATTCAAACTTACCGAGTTTTTCATCAGTCCTTTTGATGAAACATTTTCTTCCAAAAACTCTAAAGTGTTTTACAGTAGGAGGCTTACCATACCAAAGTTCATATGGAGTTTGATCGCTATTTACCTAAACATTATCTTTGTTGAGAATAGTCATGGCAGAAAATGCAGCTTCACCCTAGATGGTTGCAGGAGTTCCAGATTCATCAAGCATAGCTCGAGCCATTTTTTGATCTATTCTATTCATTCTTTCCACTACACCATTTTTTTGAGGAGTTCTGGAGACTGAGAACTGCCTTTTTATTCCATGTTGTTCACAAAAATCAAATAATTCATCTGAAATGAATTCTCCCCCTTGATTAGATCTGAGACATTTTATTTTTCGATCTGATTCATTTTCAACTAAATCTTTGAAGGCTTTAAACTTTTCAAAATCTTCATCTTTATGCTTTAGTAGACCTATCCAACACATTCTGGAAAAATCATCAATGAATAAAATAAAGCATTCTTCTCCACGAGGTGACACTTTCCTTGTTGGTCCACATAAATCAGTATGGATGAGTTCAAGAGGCTTACATGTTGATCCTTCTTTTTCATAGAAATGAAATCTAGTTTGCTTACCGACTTGACATGGTTTGCATATGATATTTTCTAGAATGCTGATATCTAGAAGATCATGGACCGCCTTGAGCCTGCATGCTTTTCTTATTTGAGAAAAGCTTAGATGCCCCAATGTTCTATGCCATAACAAGTTTTCATCTGTTTTTCTTAGATAGCATTGTTTTTGTCCTCCTTTAAGTATGTTTAAATTGTTTGGAGTTCTTGTATCTTTGATTACAGTCCTTCCTGTATCAAGCTCACAAACCACACATCCATTTGATCGAAGCACAAATTAATTTCCTTGATCACACATTTTACTGACACTCAACAAGTTATGCTTTAAACCATCTACATACATGACATTTCCAGCTTTAACCTTTTCTTTCAAATACACGTAACCTTTACCTTTAATGACAACTGGTATATCATTTCCAAACGAGACATTATTTTCCTTTTCCAAAGCATTATATGAATGAATTTTCTCTTTATCACCTGTCATGTGTTTGGAGCATCCGCTGTCAATGTACCACTAATTTTCTTGTCCTTCTAGAAACAGAGCTATGCCACATCTTTCTGATTGAACTTCTTTCTTTCTCCATACCTTGGAATTTGATGATGATTACTCCTTTTGAAGTGTTGGAAAAAATTTGCTCCTGCATTCAGATTCTTCATAACCAAAGTTATTACAAAATGAACATTCAATTTCATCTTCAAGATGAGAGAAGTTATTATAGGAACTTTTCTTGATTCCTGTTACGCTCCTTTGATTTCGTGCTTCTCTAGTCATGATAGTTTTGTAAACAAAACATTGAGTAGCCTTATGCACAAAGTTATGGCATGAAAAACATTGTCCATAAAAGAAGTTCATGTGATCATAGAATCTTTTGGCATTGTTTACCTTTTGGTTGATGCTTCTATTGATGTTCATCCTTGGATTAAATTGAGCATGATTTACCTGATGAGTACTTTTAAGCTTTTATTGACGATTGACATATTGTTCACTGGTCTTTTATGCATCAAGATAGCTTCTAGTGGAGGCTAACGGCTTTTAAGATTGGGATGATTCTTTAGTATATCCAAGACCTATCTTTATAAGAGGAGAACATTGAACCTTGATGATTTCATTTAAAGTTTATGATCCTTTAGCAAATCTAAGATTAAGAGATTTTTTATTCTCTAGTTCTTTTCTTATACCCACAACTTCACACTCTAGTTTTTTGTTGTCATTTTCTCTTTCAGTGAGTTGAAGTGTCAACGTGTCTATGATCATATTATTTTCTTCCAAACAGATTTTGAGTTTTGTGATTTCTTCAAGAAAGTCTTCATCTTCTAAGGCATCCAAAAAATCATCATTGTCATAAGACATGAGTAGTTTGTAATCTTGTTCAGTTTCATCTTTATCATTATTAGATAATCCGTCGATGTCTTCATGAGTCTAGTAACTTCTTCTATTAACAACATGTTTTCTGTTGCCTTTTGCAGATTCCTTTCCTTTTTCATGATTATCTTTATGAGGACATTTTGTAGCATAATGGCCAACTCTACCACAAGCAAATCATTTGAATGGTAGATTGCCCTTGAATCTTCTAGAACCCTGTTGAATCTTCTTGACAAAGTTTACCTCATCTTATTCTCCTAAAATATATCCTGATTCATTGTGCTCTTCCTTTTCTTTTCCCTTTACTGAAGCTTTGAAAGCGGCTTCTCTCATATCTGATGGACCTCCTTTCATTATTTCAAAGGCAGTTAGAATTCCATGAAGTTGAACAACAGTAATAGATTGAAGATACTATTTTTCTTCTATGGAAGATACTTTTGACTCAAATTTAGAAGACAAAGATCTCAAAATTTTCTCTACTAAAGTAGCTTCCTTTATCTCTTCACCCACATTCTTCATACAATTAACAATCTCATCTACACGTAAAAAGTAACTAGCAATGCTTTCATCACTATGCATCTTAAGAGTTTCATACTAAATTCTGAGTGTTTGGAGCTTAGCACATTTTACCTGGGAGTCTCCTTCATAGCTTTGAATGATTTTGTCCCATATCTCTTTGACTGTCTTGAGCTGCATGAATTTGACGAATTCTAATTCTGACAGACTTCCCAATAAATTATTGACTACTTTGGCATTGGTTTCATATAACTTCTTACCTAATGTATCTGTAGGTATTGCTGTTGGAAATTGATATCCTCCTTCCACAATTTACCAAACATCAGCTCCAAGCGACTAAAGGTAGGCTCTGGTTCTTATTTTCCAATGTACCAAGTTGTTCCCATTGAAGATTGGTGGTCGGATAGATCCCATGCCTTCGTGATTGTTCATCTTGAAAGATATCCCTTCAAGCGATCAAGCTTCTTCTGAAGGACTTGCTCTGATACCAATTATTGAAAATAATACTGAGAGGGGGGTGAATCGGTATTTACAATTCAATAATCTTTCATTTCCCAAACATATTTATATATGCTACTTCAGTGAAGTGAACTTGTGTGTGCACGCTACTGTGATTAGAGAAACTAGCGTATACCCAGAGAACTTATAATTTACTCAATTTATCATGTGTTTATCTTTAATGAGTGCATCAGTAACTTATTATACAATAACTAAGTGCAGTAATAACATAATAAACCATCACACATAAGAAACACACATGAACACCAATATTTAAGGTGGAAACCCAATGCGGGAGAAAAACCACCTACTGTTGTCATCTTTGTCTTCTTTTAATATAAAGAAAATTTGTTTACATTCTTGTACTGGTGCAGACTCATACCAGTACGCACGCACCCCCCTGCAGAAGGCTACAACCTTCTCTCGTTTTCCAACTTCTACTGAAAGGGAGCTACAACCCCCTACCTCATGTACTAGCTGATGTGTTTACTAGTATGTAGGGGTCGGCCTATAGAAGGCTATGACCTTCTCTCTTCTCCCATGGACCACCTTATATTAATTTTCAGACTGGATGCTCCTAGTAAACAACAACACAATATGAAGGCCTCATTTCATCAATTTTTCACACTAGACCCATGAGAACTTTGAAACTCAAATTGCATCAACCAACATTCAATTAATCTAAACAGTCAAATCATTATCACCAAAGCACTGTGTTGAACCCAAAAACCTGCATTATCATTCAGAACCAGCTGCAGCCTCAAAAATCATACATCGGAATATATATGCTACTTTAATGAACCCAACCTATCTGTATACGCTACTTCCTTTAACCAAACCTATGTATACATTCAAAACTACTGAAACATAAAACTTCTAAATCAAGTTTGTACCAACCAACAATATTTTGAACATCTACTGTCAATTTACAGATATCTAGACAGTCAGTAGCAGAGATAACCCTTCTCACTTAAACTTTCAATCAATCAGACACAACACTTCTTATGCATTCAGTTTTACATTTAGATCTAAGAAGACTTCATTGACAGACAACAGTAAAATAACAGTATTGATCAGATAAATCAATCATTTCTGAAGAATAGGCTTTTCTTTGCATACACTACTTGGAAGAGTCGAACCTGCGTGTATACGCACCTTTACCGAGGTGAACCAGCATATATATCTACAAATATTAACTCACAACTTCGTTGTTATTCCAGACTTCAGACATACCCAGATCATGACATTTAAAGAATAAAACATGTGCAAGCAATCAAATCTAGCCCAACCAATATTAGATCATTCAATGACAAGTCATTTTAGGTCTCATGATCCTGATCCAACACTGAATTCAAGGTGCAAAAAATATTTTAGATCATATCACAATCATAGCCCCTACAACATAAAATATACTTCATATAGAAGTATTCCTGAGAAACCTTGTCACTTGCACACATGGCCCTGTTAGGATATTCCGACACATAGGAATAGTTAAGTTCAACTTGGTCTAGTATAGAGTTAGGTATAGAGTTAGGTAAAGTGTGTTTCTTTACGTTGTACATTTTGTAACTTACAATCCGACGGTCACGATATGTAGTGATCCGACGGTTCATTCTCTCCTCGGTATTACCGACACTTGATCCGTGGCTTGACACCCGATTGGTCCATGAATTCTATTTAAAGCGCATGGAGGGTCATTTGTAGGTTAACCGTGCATGAGAGAAGCTTATGTAAATTTTCATTCTTTTATTAATAAATTGCCTGTAGTAGCCACGTTGGCGCAGGCCGTGGACTGTTTCCCTCTCTGAGGGTTTTAACCACGTCAAAATACTGGTGTATTGATCTGTGATCTGTTTGTGAGCGGTGTCCTTTTGGTGTTCTGTCTGAGGAACTTAACCTGTATATTCCTACATGGTATCAGAGCTATTTGAGGGCCGCGTCCGTTGGTGATCCAAATCTGAAGCCGGTAGAACTGCATGCGGCTGTCGTTTCCTAGATCTACTGTTTCTGACTGCTTTCGGGCCGAGAGGACTGCTCTGTTGTGTTCGGAGCATCTGTTCTAGTGAGGAACCCGTTTCGTTTCACGCAAAACGGTTTCCGGTAGCCCTATCTGTGTCATTTTTAAGATCTGGAGGTATACAGTCTTTATTTGCAATTTACTGTTATTTTCTCTCTGCTTATTTCGGTTTCGGTTTATTTAGTTTTTTTTTAACCAGATCTATACCTTTCATTTCTGCGTATGCTCTTTGCCCTGTGACTCTGTGCGATCTGGGCAAATCAGAAACAGAAAGGAAGGATTTTTTTTCTCATGCGTATGCTCTTTTCCCTGCACCTTAGTGTGATCTCGGAAAATCAGAAACATTGAGAAAAATATTTAGTTTTTCGGCTAAAGCTAATTTTTTTAAATATTTAGTTTTTTTGGGTAAAGCTAACTTCGATCCATAAGGTTCGTTTTTCTTTGCACGTCCGTGTTGAGTTTTGTGTTTTGTGTTTTGTAGGGAAAAAGAGTTTTCTCAAGGCAAGCACGCAAACCAAAGCCCCCCCCCTCCCTCTCTCTCTCCCCCCCTCTCTCTCTCTCTCAAATTTTCATATAGATCAATTGGTTCAAAGTTATTTTAAGAGAGTAGAGGTCTTGGGTTCAAATCTCCATTTTGTGGGGGCGTTTTTTTCATTCCCGCACATTCGCGCACTTTGCCGGCGACTTCAACAACTTTTTTTTAAAAAGCCATAACTTCTTCATCCGGAAGCCTTTTTCAGAGCCGTTTTTTTTAAAACAGCCTAATTTTTCGAGATCTATCCATTGGAACACTTACTTTCAGCATCTTCAGCTTCAGTTTTTTTAAAATGGAAAGTCCATGCCAAGTCATTCTTGACAGCACTAACTACTTCCAATGGGCATCCTACATGGAAGATTTACTTAGAAGTAAAGGTCTCTACAGAATAGCCACGGGCCAAGAGAAGAAACCAACAGATGAAGACAAGGTTGCAAAATGGGAAAATAGACAAGATCAAGCACGTGGTTTGATAGGGATTTCTATTTCTCCTGATCTTAGATTCCATATTGCAGAACTTGAAACTCCTCATGAAGCATTGGACCAAATCACTAAAGTTTTTGGGATTAAAAATGAAATTAGAGCCCATCAACTTGAAAATGAGTTGCTTACATTGGATCCTAATAATTTTTCTTGCATTGAAGATTTCTTGTGCAAATTCAAGACCCTTAGATATCTCTTGGAAGGTGTTAAGGTTAAGAAAACAGATAGTAACCTTATTTATTCCATCCTTACTAAGTTGGGACCAGCCTACTCTGTATTTGTTTCCACCTTCCATTCTACAAGGGAATCTTTCATTTGTCAAGGAACAGACTACAAGGCCCCTCCTTTGACTCTTTTTGTGATTCTTTAATAAGAGAACAAGAAAAACTCTTACATCTTGGTCTTCTTCATCTTGGAAACTCTTCCAAGAAAGCGTTAGCCGCCCAGCAGCAACCAAATTTAAAGAATCCTAAGAAGTCATATCCAAAAAGAATGGTCCTAAACCAAACAAGGGTCCTAAGCAAACTCAGCCTCAAAATGAAAGATCATTTCAGCAAAATGATAAGACCAATAAAAACAAATGGAAGAAGACTGATAGACATTGTAACTTTTGTAATCGAGATGGCCACTTAGAATCTAAATGCTTTAAGAAGATGGAAGCCTTGGAAGCCGCAATGAAGAAACATAACATCCATGTGGAGCATTCTTCTACTTCAACTTCAACTTCATCTTCAGGAATGGCACTTTCTGCATGTCGTTGTCAATCATCTCAGTCTGGTTATGCATTAAATGTATCTTCTTCTTCTCATTCTCATGAGTGGCTCATTGATTCTGGAGCCTCTTATCACATGGCCAAAAACAAAGCCATGTTTTCTTCTTTACATGATTGTAACACCAAAAATATATATGTTGGTGATGATAGATCTCTTAATGTTGTAGGGACTGGAACTGTTCATCTAGACAATGGTCAGTTTAATGATGTATTATGTGTTCCAACCTTATCCAGCAACCTTCTATCTGTATATCAGATAACTCATTCAGGTGAAGGTAAAATTGTTGAATTTTCACCTCATGATGTTGTAATCAAGGATCTAAGAGATCCTAAACAGATTCTAGCTACTGGTATTGCTGATGATTCCACAAGGTTGTATAAGTTTCACAACTTTGGGTCATCAAATCTTCCCTCAGTATTTGTTGCTCATAATGATGAAGTGAGCAAACTTTGGCATGAGCGATTTGGTCACTTAAACTATCGCTCCCTTCAGCATCTATGTAAAGAAAATATGGTGACAGGTCTTCCTATGGTATCTTGCAGAGATGGTGTTTGTTCCGGATGTGTACTCGGAAAACATCATCGGGACAGTTTTGAAAAACGTGCCTCTTGGCACGCCTCAGCCCCTTTACAGCTTGTGCACAGTGATTTGTGTGGTCCACTTCCTGTTGCTTCATTCTCTGGCTGCAAGTATTTCTTAACTTTCATTG
Organism: Pinus taeda; assembly: GCA_000404065.3. NCBI lineage: Eukaryota > Viridiplantae > Streptophyta > Pinopsida > Pinales > Pinaceae > Pinus > Pinus taeda. The sequence continues at coordinate 167,433 of APFE031380758.1, forward strand.
ATGATTTCTCCAGACGCACTTGGGTATACTTCTTAAAACTCAAGAGCGAAGTATTTAACACATTTTTGGCCTCCAAAGCCTTTGTTGAAAAACAATCTGGACATCAAATTCTTAAGCTAAGAACTGATAATGGTGGAGAATATGTTAAAAACACATTCATCAACTTTTTCATCGAAAATGGAATTCAAATGCAACATACTGTTCCATACACTCCACAACAAAATGGTGTAGCTGAAAGGAAAAATCGCACCTTAAAGGAAATGGCTAATTGTATGCTGCAATCTAAAGGACTCAGTCTTAGTTTTTGGGCCGAAGCAATTAATTGTGCAAATTATATAATAAATCACACTCCTACTAAGGTTCTAAAGAATATCACTCCAGAAAAAGCTTGGAGTTCCATTA
>APFE031380763.1:31883-108456 GCA_000404065.3 Pinus taeda
ATATATTTGTGTATTTAATTTCATGGACAACTGTCTAGCTTATAAAATAACATCAAAGATAAAGATATAGATGTGTTTTTCAAAAATTGATGTTTTCATGTTTTTGTAGAGAAAACTAGGCAGAAAGAAATAAAGAAATAAAGAAAGAAAGAGATACACAAAGAGACAAAGGGGAGACGGGGAAGAAAGAAGAATGAATTGCTAGAAAATAATGAGATAGATTTAAAAGAGCAGAGCAGGCTGAGAAAGAATGAATTGGTGGGAAATAGAAAATAATGAGATAGATTTAAAAGAGCAGAGCAGGATGAGGAAGAATGAATTGGTGGGAAATAGTTGACGTGGGTTTAGAAAAGTGGGAAGAGGGTTAAAAATTTTATTAAAAAAATTACGTGTAACCTTGTGCTGCGCATTCAATTCGAGAATGCCACAGCAACACATTATGCATACAGCTCATTAACTCACCACCACGCGTGTTCAGAAGATCAAACGTTCAGATAAAAGTTTTGAATAGATTCATTTCCACCTGTTGATCATGTCGTCTGCGCTCCAAGATCAGACGTTCAGATCAAAATTTTGCCAGCCATCGAAGCTGTCATTGCCTCCACAGGTGCCATGGCAGAATGGAACATTATAATATGGGGAAACTAGATGGTGACTGTCCAGCAGCACACCAACACGCAATTCCCGGACATGACGCTGACAATAAGCACACGGCCCTGACATGGGAAGGCTACTGCTGCGGGTTCTATACTCTGTCTCTTGACACAAACCACACAAGTCTGCCTAATTCCAATCCGGTCATTTTGCCGAAAGGTACATCATTGAAAACTTCATAGGAAAAGGCCAATGATCCATTCGGCGTATAATAGGTGTGCTTGAAGCAAGATAACGTAGGTGAGATTTTCATAAATGAATGAAGACCTTGTATTGGGCTTCCCCTATGTTATGATCAGTATGAGAAATCATATTTAGATACTCCTCTACAAAGAACTTCTGTAAATAGCTCACTGCGTTCTGGAAGATGAGTTGGGGTTTTCGAATCGTTGTAAATAGGCCGTGGTTGATGCTTCTTAGGTAAAGGAAATTTGATTATGTTTATGCAGGACATATTTTTCCAATCACTTTCCAATTTCTATAGAATATATTTTTCCAACTACTTTCCAATTTCTGTAGGTTTCATTGAGGAGATTTCCTCTTTTTTTTTTCTACATTTTTCATTGAGGTTTTTTTTTTCTATGGAATTTTACCTAATCCAAAGCAACAAATAAATAGAATAATATCATATTTATTTAAGCAATTATTTATTTCAAATATTATATTGTATTTTTATTTATAATATAAATTAATTATGTTAATAGAAATGTTTATTTTAGAAGAGGATTTTTATAAATTTAATTTAATTATTAATAATTATTAGGTGAATGGTAGAGATTTAAATTCCACAAAATATTCTAAAATATTTTTTGTAGTATAAGCAAATGTTGAAATTTGTCTCCAAAGTAACTATGTCTTTTTTGTCTATTTAATTAAATTCATTAATTAAAAGATATGACATATGAACAAGTATCATATAAAATGTGTTATTGTTTTTTGGCCATGTGGTATTGATAAGCCATGATATTGGCCCATGTTGTAACAAAGCCTATTTACAAATTAAGAATCTTCATAATAAAGTAGGAAAAAATCTTCATATTTAAAATTCTTGTTACATACTTTTTAAAATGCATATATATTTGACTTGTTAATTATTTTATCTTAATAGTAATAATAATTGTAGAATTGAGGCTTCTGTGATCCATCATAGTTATAACAAGAGCTTGGGCGTAAATCACATGAAAAATACTTCATGTGATTTATGCCGAAGCTCTTGTTATAAGTAATAATAATTATAATTTAGTCATTTTTTTTGGCAATTTGAGATGTCTAAATAAATATTTTGATGTTTATAATGGATTGATGCCTATTAAATTTTCCCATCCATATAATTCATATAGTTAAGCTAAGTTAAAATTATAGTAAATTTAAAATAAACACTAATTATAAGTAAATTGAAAAAAAACAAAAAAAAATTAAAATTAAAATTCCAATTATTAAAAACAATGTTCATTTAATCTATCTCCAAGTGAAAATGTATACATTCAAATTAAGTATTTCGATATTATTAAAATATTTATGATAAAGAATAGCTTTAAAAATAATTGAAACCATGCAAAAGAGTTGATACAATTAGCTTCAACCTTGAAGCCAATTCAACTGGAATAGAAATATCTTGAGAAAGCAAACTCTCTACAAACAAATTACACTTTTATTTGACACACCAAGCTCTCAACTTGGAAATTTCTCCAAACAATGCTTTCACTCACACTATTCAAATTCATTTTCAACATCTCAAGAATGAAATAATTTCAAAAAATGTTGTAACATTATCTAATTCTAATGTTATGATTGTTAAATTTCGATGAAATTCAATTGAATCCATAATGTTATCAATTTTAAATTAGAATAGTCATCCTATATTATTATTTTTTTGGCTGGCAGTATATTACGTATTCGAATGCGTTAATCGTTCATTAATCCATTCGTGACCAAAATTTAAACCAAAAATGTGTAAAGTCGACATTAGAGAATAAAAATAATTTATTTTTTTATTTTTTGAATTGTGTTTATTTACATTGTGATTGGTTGAGAGGGTTGGAGTCTCATTTAGCAGTGATGACGTCCATTGCCAGATTGCACGTTTGATCTTGTGTTTATTGTCTACGATGTACGACGAACAATCTTTTCCATATTTTCGTATATGGCTTGGGAATTAGGAGCACAAAACATATATAATATTTTATGAATAGTTACACAAATTTGTATGTAGTGCCCCTCCTTATCTCATCAAAACTCAATAAATATTTTCCTTCACACAAAGCGATGCAAGCTAAAGGCCAAGTTAATCTCTTTCCATGTGGCGATGGTTGGGAGTCAGGTTATATCCCTTCATGTGCTGTCAAACGAAAACAAGGTCCAACCTCTAACTCATCAGGGTCGGGTTTCTAATGCAGTAGTCTATAATGCGACTTTTTGAAAGCCTTTCCGGCGGATTTTTCCGGTCAAAATCCGGCAGCAATTCATTGGAATCCCAGATTTAATAGCTAGTTTGTGCACAATCAATGGCTCCCAGGGGTTTTTCAGGGCGTTGAATCCAAATATGCAGTTAAAAAAGCATTTTAACTGCTAAAAGTCAAGATTTAACCTCATTTCTTCCGCTGGATTCCGTCACCGGAATCTCCAAAAAGTCGCATTATAGACAACTCCGTTTCTAATTCATCTCCCAGCTCGTCTATATTCCTCCATTATAGCTCTTGACACACCTCTGACTGGTTTAACACCGAATACGTGCTAATCTCCTTCTATATTTATTTATTACCTCCATGTGTTAAATAAAAACCTTCTTTTGGAGCAGTCACCCGAAACTGCGGAATACACATAGTTCGAACGCAAGTCAGGGGTAGGCCCCCACTATGGTTGACCTTCCTCTGTTACATTCCCTTTACTCCAGATGACTAACTACCAACTATCAACGTCATTAATTTTCCACGTGGCATCAGGTTGGTGGGGTAGGTGGTAGTGGTTCGCAGTATAACATTGCAACACGTCCATTTATCTTCCATGTGGCAATTGACTTAGTGGCTCATGTAGCAGTATAGCATTGTAACAAATTTGTTCATCTTCTATGTGGTAGCAACTCAGTTGTGTAGGTGGCGGTAGTGAGCTGAAAGGCCATTCGGGATAGGCCTTATCCATCGATATGCCCAGTCTTTTTATTCTTTCAGTGGTGCATTAACTTGCTCTATATATATATCACGTGGTTGGAACTCAATGGCCCATATGGTAGTATAGCATTGTAATAACATCGTTCGTCTTCCACTTGGCAGCATAGCATTATAATATCATTGCTCATCTTCGTGAAAGGCGAGTTGGAGTTAGCCCTATCCATTGGCGTGCCCATTTTTGTTATTTATGGGCTCGACCCCCGACCTCTAACCAAGTCGGGATCGGTCTGCTTCATCAGTACATCTTTCTTCTTGACGGAAGCATAGTCCTGATGTCGAGTAAATATATATATATATATATATATATATATATATAGATATATACACACATGGTAGCGACTCAATGGCCCACATGGAAGCATTACATTGTAACAACATCATTAATTTTCCACGCGACATCAACTTAGTGACATAGGTGACATTAGTTAGCAACATAAAATTGTAACACAACCGTTTATCTTTCACGTGGCATAGGCTCAGTGATACATGTGGCAGTATAGCATTGTAACAAAATTATTCATTTTCCACATGATAGTGGGTCAGTTGCGCTGGTGGCAGTAGTGAAATGACAAGCTAGTCAAGATCAACCCTATCCATCATTGCATCCAATTTTGTTAATTATGGGCCTGACCCCCAACCCCTGATCTAGCCTTGGTCGGTCCCCTTCATTGGTACATCGAGCTACTTGACTCGGGTGCAGTCCCGACCCTGACTACAGATATATATATATATACCACGTGGCAGTATATCATCGTAACAACACTTTTTAGTCGGTCCTATCCATTCTCATGCCCAATTCTGTTATTTCTAGGCCCAATCCTTGGCCGAGTAGCAATCAATACCCTTTGTTGGTACATCAACATGCTTAACCTATGCACAATCCCAACACCAACTAAGTTTAAAATATTAATATATAATATTTTGAATATATATATATATATATACCATGTGGCAGTGATCGAGCGTCCCATGTGGCAGTGACTAAGTGGACCACATGGTAGTATATCATTGTAACAACAATTTTCATATTTCACATGGCAATGACTAAGTGGCCTAGGTGGCAGTGGTCAGCGCAAAGGCTAGTTGGGATCAACCATATGCATTAGCGCGCATATTTTTTTTTTTAATTTCTGGGCTCTACACCTAGCCCACGACCCCCACCGCTCTGATGTTGTGCTCGTCTTGGGAAATTTGCCTCTGGTCACGTCAATCCTTGTTCCACCGCATAGTGATAGGGCGATGCCTAGGTGTCTAATTTGGATTTTCCATGACTAGGTCATTGTTAGGCTTGATTGATAAAGCTTATCCCATGAAAGCTATAAGGTTTCATTCATGACTAGCTTCTCCACAATAAGACTCTATGCACGATGTCACTGTGGTCCAATTGAGAAGGTCTTTGAAATTTATGAGAAGTTCGCTTAATCTTGGATCAAGTGGCTCTTATTACTTGTTCCCTTCTTGCAAACTCTACCTATCTAGAGTGGATTTAGCTATGGCTAGGCTACATTGGTTTTGCAGCCAGATGGACTTGTGTCACTTTCCTTTCAAAGTCACAATGACTAACTAAAGCATCCATTGGTTCTATCCCTCTCGAGTTTACGATAAGTCTACTCTTTCTGAGTCCACTAGGTTTTGAGAGTACAAAAAGGACACATGAAGATTGACATTTGATAGAAAGATGGGTAAATTCTCTTGAAGGTTCAAAAAATGACATCAGCCATATGGATAGGGGTGCACTAGGTGAGCTCACAATCTATAAGCATTTGTCGCTTGGGGACAAGGAATTCCAGGAAGAACACCCCCAACTAAGAACTTGATGTCTGTTGAAGGTCCTCTGACTCTCTTGCCAATAACAGGGATGTGTTATGCATTCTTCATGGTGGGATGACTTCATCTACCCATCAACTCAGTCTTGGGGTATTACTCTGGGTAAGGTTTTTGTCGTCAGGAAGTTCAACAACAACGTAATTCAAGTCAATTCCTCCCATGAGGTTGTGCCCTACCCAAGAGAGTACATTCCACTGTAAGCTACACAAGCCCTCATGTGGAGTTACACTCTAAAATCTAAGAGATAAGAATATCCTCAACCTTCCTAAAGTACATTCGCATTTTCTAAAAAGGGATTGTGGTGCTCATTGGCTCATAGACCGGGTTGACAAGTTGTCCTTGATGTAACCTATTAATTGTAATAAAAGAAGTCCTTTGTTGAACATTTTCATAATTGGTCTAGCTCTTTGTGGACCCCTAGCCAAGAACTTTATGCTTGTATAAGGGCCTCTCACTCTCCTTCCAATAACAGGGATGTGCTACGCATTGTTCATGGTGGGATGACTTCATCTACCCATCAACTCAGTCTTGAGGTAGTACGTAGGATAAGGTTTCTGTCCTCAGGAAGTTCAACAACAATGTAATGCAAGTCAATTCCTCCCATGAGGTTGTGCCCTACCCAAGAGAGTACATTTCGCTGCATGCTACGCAAGCCCTCATGTGGTGTTACACTCTAAAAGCTAAGAGATAAGAATATCCTCAACATTCCTAAAGTACATTCACATTCTGTAAGAAGGGATTGTGGTGCTCATCGACTCATAGACTCAGTTGATAGGTTGTCCTTGATGTAACCTATTAATTGCAATAAAATAAGTCCTTTGTGGAACATTGTCATCGTTAGTCCAACTCTTCATGGACTCTGTGAATGCTTCCACACTTTGCAATTTATAATATTATTAATTATTTTTATATTTCTATTTATTTTTAAAATATAAATTAATTGTTTTATATGCTACTTTGTAAGTTTGTCATAGATAATAAAATTTCCAAAACTATTAGTTAACAGAAACAATATTTTTTTGGGAAATAATTTATTGCCATAAATTCTTATTGTTATTACATTATAAGTTTATATTTTATTATCAGTTACATATCAATTAATTATGGTTTCAATGAATAAGGATTTTTAAAATCTAGAACAATTTTAATGTTGTAAATAGAAGCAATATTTTAATAATTACATACTCCAACTTTTTGAGCAAGCCATCATTAATTGTTTGTACAAAATCCCAAGGAAATATAATATATTAGCACCTTTCTACTAATGGTCCTTTAATATTTGCATTTTTTTTTTGGGTTTCCATGTAGTGAAAACATAATTGTTTGAGCCAAACCAATGACCTAGTTAGGGGATAGTGCCAATATGACAGTAATGAACAAAGAATTATGCTACAACCATAATTCCCCAAAGCAATTTGGGGATCATGATTTCTCTCCTTTCGCTAAATTATTTCACTTCCCATTCCCAACTCCAGATTATGAAAGGCAATAAATTCATATGTTCACTTATTTTATTTGATTAGTAATTTATTATTGGCGGTTACCCACAAAAATTCATGATAATATACTTATAATTGTAATAACAGTAACCATATATCAATTTTTTTAAAATATGGATTGTACTTTAATGTTCACTAAATTTTATGCAATATTATGCATTGAATTAAATTACCTACAACTTTAACACTTTGATAAAATTTTGCATGCAACTTTGTGAAACTTGTTATAACTGAATCTATACCGTGGAATGACAATGTCAATAAAGTATGTGACTCTTCAAGCTTGTGTTTTCTAAATTGCAACAAATTGATTAATTAATACTCTATAGGATATTCATTCTTAAAACTTATCTAAAGAGATGAGTGATATGACAAAATAAATTAAAAATGAGAGACACATATCATAGGCATACACCCTTTACAACTCATGTTATTTCATGTGGGCAGCAATTGTGGGTCCCAAGGTAAACAATTCGAGAGTTGAGGTTTACTAGTGTGTGCTTTCACTTAACGCACATCAATCATCGTCGAGCCCAACTATATTCAACCCCGATTGCAGGTCCCATTGGAATAGGTCAGGAAGTCAGGCCCAACTATAGTCAACCCCAATTGCAGGTCCCACTAGAATAGGTTGGGAAGTCGGGCCCAGCTTGAGGTCAGGAATCAATCCTCCTTCTACCTCCCCTTTTTTTTGTCCACACACCTTTGACTATCGACTAACTACTAGTACCACATCATAAGGTTGCGAGGTTGGGTCTCTATTGGCCACAAATTAAACAAACAATTTGTGAAGTAAAATTAGAAAACAAAAATATATATTTTTAGAATTTCTTAATTATATTTATTTACATTCTGATTGGTTATTTCACAATGATATTTGTGCCACTAGATCATCCATTTGGAGGGGTATTGAGTTAATACAATGTACAATGAGTAGTGTGGACTGTCGTTAGATCATCTATTAGTAGTGATGTTGAATTAATACAATGCACGATAAGTACCACATGTTATTATATTTATTATTTTGTAGATTGGTTGGGACATATGAGCACAAAAAAAATTTAATATTTTATGAATCTTTATACAAATTTCTATGTAGTGCCCCTCCTTGTGCATGCCATGGTTGGGAGTTCTGGTTACCTTGCTTTGTGCATTGTCAAATGAAAATAGGGTCTGACCTCCGACTAGTCGGGGTCAGGGACCTCCCACAATGGGTCCCACTGGAATAGGTCAAGAGTTTCGACCCAACATGACGTAGGTATTTGGGCCTCCTTCTCTCTATTTTATTTATTTCTCCAACCACCTCCAACTGTTGATTAACTTCTTGGCTCACATCTTCTTTTCACCTGAATTTGCTTCAATATTGACTATGAGGTTCATTCAACGGCCCTTTCGCTCTGTAGGAATCTATACCGTGGAATGACAATGTGAATAAAGTATGTGACTCTTCGAGCTTGTGTTTTTTGAATTGCAACAAATTGATTAATTAATATTCTATAGGATATTCATTCTTAAAACTTATCTAAAGAGATGAGTGATATGACAAAATAAACTAAAAATGAGAGACACATATCACAAGCATACACCCTTTACAACTCATGTTATTTCATGTGGGCAGTAATTGTGGGTCCCAAGGTAAACAATTTGAGAGTCGAGGTTTACTAGTGTGTGCTTTCGCTTAACGCACCTCAATCATCATTGAGCCCAACTATATTCAACCCCGATTGCAGGTCCCATTGGAATAGGTCAGGAATTTGGGCCCAACTATAGTCAACCCCAACTGTAGGTCCCACTAGAATAGGTTGGGAAGTCGGGCCCAAATTGAGGTTAGGAATCAATCCTCCTTCTACCTCCCCTCTTTTTTTTTTCCACACACCTTTGACTATCAACTAACTACTAGGACCACAACATAAGGTCAGGAGGTCGGGTCTCTATTGGCTAAAAATTAAACAAACAATTTGTGAAGTAAAATTAGAAAACAAAAATATATATTTTTAAAATTTCTTAATTATATTTATTTACATTCTGATTGGTTATTTCACAATGATATTTGTGCCACTAGATCGTCCATTTGGAGGGGTATTGAGTTGATACAATGTACAATGAGTAGTGTGGACTGTCGTCAGATCATCTATTAGTAGTGATGTTGAATTAATACAATGCACGATAAGTACCACATGTTATTATATTTATTATTTCATAGATTGGTTGGGACATACGAGCACAATTATTTTTTAATACTTTATGAATCTTTACAAAAATTTCTATTTAGTGCCCCTGCTTGTGCATGCCATGGTTGGTAGTTTTGGTTACCTTGCTTCATGCATTGTCAAATGAAAATAGGGTTTGACCTTCGACTAGTCGGGGTCAGGGACCTCCCACAATGGGTCCCACTGGAACAGGTCAAAATTTTCGACCCGACATGCCATAGGGATTTGGGCCTCCTTATCTCTATTTTATTTCTTTCTCCACCCACCTCCAACTATTGATTAACGTCTTGGCTCACATCTTCTTGTGACCTGAATTTGCTTCAATCTTGACTATGAGGTTCATTCAACGGTCCTTTCACTCTTCAAGAATTGGCCACTCACCTTTCCTTTATTGACCTTGTTATGTATATCAAGGCTCATTAAACTTTTCATCTCCCGAGCTCTCACCTCTTGAATTGACAATTCCTTCGACCCTCTACCCTGGACCTTGCCTCAACTTAGTTTTGAGTCAACGTCGGAACCGGTAAAGCTATAAAAGTTTTTTGAGGTACCTTCGACTATTCCACTGCCTAACTTTTGGGTCCTTTGTCTACGAGTAAAATAATATTTTTTGTCGACTTGAGTGCCTTTCATTATTCTTAAATTATTCTTGTTCTATTCTCTCTCTCTTTTTGCATTTGCCACTCCAATATTATTGTTCTCCTCTTTCTTCAATTCCTGCTTCTTACCATCAATAATGAGTTCCCTATATGAAAACAAAATAATATACAATGCATAGTGTAAGTAATGAAAGACAATGAATACTAGAATATAAACTAAAGTAGACTATAAAGGATTTATACAACGTATACCTCAACATCAACAATGTCAAAGCAATTTTTCCCCATCAAGGAAAGAAACTCGAAGAATTTTTCTTCAATTGTCAGATAATGGTCACTATGTGGCCAAATGAACTATATAAAAAAATAAATAAAACATCATGATAGAAAATAACACCTTAGTAACTTAGTATTCAACCTTTAGTGAAAGCTTAGGCATAATCATGCTAACTAAGTTACATGCTAAAAAGTTTAAGTTGTAGATAACTTGTGAAAACAAGTAATTTGAGGTGTGATGTCTAATCCTTGTCATTTTATTTGCAAAATTTTTTCGTTCTCTAATTCATGAACTTGGTAAAGTATATAAACAACATATGCTCAAATAACAACATGAAAATAAACTTTATTAATAATCATGAAAATCTTTTAACACAAAACAACGAAAAGAATTTCAAACAATACTGTGTAATACTAATTTCATATTCAAGCTTTGGCTATTGTTTAAATGGACATGATACCAAATATTTTCAATTTCATATTTAAAAGAGAAAACAAATAAGAAAAGCGTTCAAAATACAATCAAACAATGAAAGGAAGATATCATGGAATGGACATTACAATTATAAAAAATTGCTTACCTGTCCATCGATGTTTTGTTTCACATTCATAAAACATTTTATTGGCCAAAATAACCACGAGGTGAAAGAATCACATCATTAAAAACCATAGGAATCCCTACTAGAAATAATTCCAAATTCGATGGCTCAGGTACTTGATGGATCTCCAACAACAAATGAATCATATCCAATACATGCTCTACACTGTCTCACTATCCTTTTTCCAATCACATTTCTTGTAACCTGCCCACACTAGAGTCAAGTAACAATCAAACGAAGGCATTGACAATTTTTTTTATCTTTTATATCTATAAACTTTGAATATTGTTTATTTGAGGGACATTTTAATTCATATTAAAATTCTTTCTATCATGAGAAGGTATCAATCAAGTAGGACATCAGAAAAATCATCCTCAATGAGGTCCCCAAACAATTTCTACAATATCAATATTTTTCTTGTTGTGATATCTTAGGTAGAAAAAAGAACATATATGCCAAAGAAAAGGTCGTATATTACTTATGTTCAAACTCTATATATGATGTATTCTTAAGAGTCTTTTTAAGATGTTCCTTTGCCTTTACCAATGTAGACTGTAGCTTGGTTAAACTCTATATCCTTTCATTCAACATCAATTTTTGCAAGATAAATGTTACACATTATTCTTTTCCATTTCTCAACATGCTACATATGATAAATTGAAAGTCACATAAAACCAAGAGCAAACCCTTTCTAGCCAAAACAGATAAACAAACAAGGCCTCTAATAAAACTTCACAAGTCATAAATTACTTTTCCATGTGCTTAGGCTAAAGGTGAGATTCTTTGAATCATCTTTACGTCATATTTAATAGGATATTTTTATGTTTACCATGATCTCAATTTGGTGTTAAAAGCAATATATAAATCCAAGTTATTATCAATGTAGTTGAAGTATAATTGAGAAAAATAATGTCATTGCAAGGTAGTGGAGAGAGAAACATATTCATAATTAGACTTCTCTAGTTTAGATTGATTTGAGTTGAGTTTGTATTTGAATATTTCGTTTTATCTAAATAAGTGAAATAAAAAGATGAGAATCAAAATAGCCCTGTGAATTTTTAATCAATTCATATTATATATGTCTAAAACAGTAAGACCATCCTTCTTTGTTATTTGATAGAGATTTATTGTGCATATAATAATAGTGAATTATATATCAAACGCAATTATGTAATATATTAATTAAGGAAATAAAAATGACATAGTTGTGGTATTCGTGTGCTCGAAGGAAATCCAACAATGGCTACATACTTTCTTTATCATGAAATAGCCTTGGAGACAAATGTCAGTTCAAATACTGGAATCCATTACCAATTGAAGATGGTCATGTTGCGCAAGGAAAGTATGCATTGAAGGGCTCAAGATCCAACTCCAATGCATAGTTATCCTTGTTACTGCAAAATACAAAGTTTTCATCGTTCGCTTATCGAGGTAAAAAGAAGAGTGTATTTGTGAACTTGTGGTAGTATATGGAAAAGAGAGCACTCGTGAACCATAGAGCACCATATCTCTCTCCTCCACAAATACTAGTGTACCCTCAACACTATTGTACAAACTACTAAAGAATGGCACTGTTTATTATACTTAACACAATTGTATAATGTTCTAACTACAACCATCCTAAAAGAAGAGAAATGTGGTTGGAACACTATTCAAACCACACAGATAAACTGACTCTAAATACATGGAAAAAACAAAACATTGAAAAGCCATGACTTTTACCTAAGGGACACGAACAACACCATTTTGAGGAGAAATTTAGCAAAGAAATCATTTCCCATAACCTTCTCCTTACTTCCCATAATTATCCTCTCTTTGAAAATTCACTAAATCCCTCTCCCAATGCTCCAAAACATAATTAAAATGGTTTTCGTGGTTGTGGTAGCTCTTGTGAAGAAAATGAGTGCTAGGGAGTGGCTTCTTATATGAAAAAAACAAATGAAGACAACAAATGTTCATGTCAGTGATACACTCATTTCAATTCAATTCTAGATGAATGATTGAACAACATAAAGACATCTTAACTTTAGATTTGGAGATATACAAAAAACCAAAATACAAATCTTTCAATACTTATATATATTATTACTATTATTTATTTGTTTTTTTTATTGGATTATTGGCTTCAACAAATTTTTGTTTTTTAATTATTTATAATCTTTACCTAGTGACATTTCTCAACTATATTGGTCATAGCATGTACCTAGCCTCTTTAAATTCAGTTATAGAACCCTCACCTAGTTACATATTTCATCCATATTGAGTTGTAAAGAGGACCTAGCTACTCTAGGTTAAATTGATGATCCTTCATTAGACATAACCAGCATTTGAAAAGGGCAAATGCTAACCAGTACAAAGGCACCTTCTATGTCACAAATGTAGAAGTACAACTCACCATTCTATAGTCTGTTATTTTGTGCATACATCCATTAGAACTGACAATTAATGTTATAATCTTTAATAATTATATGCATTTATGTTGAACCATGCTATCCATGTAAAGGGACAAAAGTGAAAATATTTTAACCACAAGAAATACCCTTACAAATTTAAATTAGAGAAAGCATGTAGTTAAATATCCTAAGCTAGAAGAGTGGAGGTGGGAAATGATCTCTAGAATCCCTGGAGTATCTATTGATCTAGTCATTGGGACATGTTTCTTTCTCTAGGGGGTGAGAGTTTTATATTTGAGCAGTTTGTTAGTGGTTGGGAGGATATTATGAAACCCAATCACAATGCCCATTTTAAGTCACGTTTTGTTGAATGTTTTATTAACTATACAGATAAGGTACAAACTGCAATGTTGTACCTTTTTAGGAATTCTATTAATTAAAGAAATGAACTCATGAATTTAAAACTATAGTAAGTTTAGGTATTGTTGGGTTAGAGAATATACAAACCTCCTTGACATTGATATGGAACAAGAGGTATAAATTTGGGCCACTTGGTATTAATTATAAAATTCCCTATCCATCACTGTGCAAAATATGGAGTCCCCTAATTCTCCAAAACTACAGGAAGATTGAGTTTCACTGAGTGATGGGAAAGGAAGAGTTAATGGTGTGGAACTTTTATGTAATAAACATAAGCATGAAATCACATGCTCTTTATTTTGTCTATTGGAAGAAAGAGGAACCTTCTTAGGATTTGGTGATGTAAGTCCTTAGGGCATAGGCATGTTCCTACACTAGATCCAAAAAGAGGATTAAAATAATGGCTGGTAGAATGTCAACCGACCTTCCAATAAAGGACTTCACTCGGAATTTGAAATGTGGTTGTTGGGTTTGGGTCCATTTCCAAATTTTTCTAGTAAATTTAGATGGCTAGTAAACTAGAAACCTATAAGGGCCATATTAACAACAATAAATAGAATCAGAAAAAGAACAAATTTGTGTTCCCTTGTTTCAAGCTTCAGCGTTGGTATATCCTATGCTAAAATAAAAATAAAGGTCAAGGGAAGTAGCTCCAAATTAAAATGATCAGATGAGGAACAAAGGTGCATTCATACTGACAAAGAAGATAGGAAAAATCATTTGTCATTTTCTTCATAATACATTCCATTAATCAATTTATGAATGGATGTTGATAAATTTATTAAGTGGATTGTATTTTTAGAATGACAAATGGAATTCAGAATGAATACCTGGAAATACACTAATAACATCTTCACTTTATGACTATAGATATGACAATTGACAAATTGTTATAAATGTAGGAACTCATGGATAATTAATGCCAAGAAGGTACACTATTTTCTAAGACAATTGAGACCCTTCATACCTAAGGTGACAAACCTCCTCAAGACACCTCATATTCCTTTCTCTTCTTGGAAAGAAGTTACACTAAAGAACGCTGGAACTTAGTATGCAAGAGGGGATAAAAGAGAGAATTGAACACTGTAAAGAATTGGGACTTTGAAACTTGTAGGTAGAATTTCTCTAATGCCCAAGGGGCCACTTGATCCAAACTTAAATAGGAATGCTACAAATTATAGATATAATAATAAACTTAGAGATGCAATAGAAAAACACTTGATTTCATTAATAGAAAAATATTGAACTATGCTTACAAGCAAAAGTGGAAATAAGATAGGTCAGGCAATGGTAGCTTATCTTTGAGAAGAGATGTGGCAGCGACATGCCTCTAAACCAAGTTACAATGAGGCTCAAGGGCCTTTTTATTATTGAAAAATAAGAGAAAACCCTAAATAACCAAAACCCTAACCTGAGGAGATGTAACACCAAGAGTTTATGGGCTCCATTGGGGTTAGTTCGGTGACCAATTTTTCAAGTTCGTAACTTGGTCATATTAGCTCCATTTGACACGTATGATACCTCATTGGAAAGATCTCTCCGAGGAATACAACTTCCCATGTGACTACCCTAGTAATTACTAGAGACGTTTTTCCAAAAAAAACGTTGTTGAGGGCCTCAAAATGACTCCGGAAGTTGAGGACTTGAAAAATGCCAAAAATAGTAAAATATGCTACAAATAAGGAAACTAAAAAATTGAAAGAAACAATGGTGAGGGCCCAAGTGGAATAGGTGGGTGGCCATCAGTATACACCTTGATCAGTCCTCCCCCCTTAGGAAGAAATGGTCCCCATTGTGTTGAATTCCTCCACTTCTGCTGAACTTGGTCCCTGGTCAGCCGTTTGCCTTGGTGAAGGAGTTGGCCTACTTTGACAACTCAATGTAGTTGTATGCGCTATTGCCAAGTGTTCTTTATCTATATGTCCATGATTTGATCAGTTGTGGCTTGTTCCATGCAGTCCGGGTTGAGCTCTGTTGGTGTGAGTTGTTCTGCAATCCCAGATATGTCCAACAATGGTGGAAAGTATGGACAAAGGCGGTCTACATTGAGCATAGGGTGCAGACCAAGGAACGGTGGGATGCTAAGCTCGAAGGCATTGTCACCAATAGTCTTAGTGTTGGTGTGTGGTCCATATCGGAGCAGGTGAAGCTTGCGGTGAGGTCCAATAAGGCACTCCTTCTGCAAATGTAGCCAAACGTTATTTCCCACTTAGAACTTGTGCGACACTCGGTGTTGATCATGGCATTGCTTGAACTTAGCATTAGCTTTGTCCAATATATCATGGACCTGTTGGTGGATGTGTTGAATGTGCTCAATGAATATGTTAGCCCTTTTAGCTTTGGACTGCACATGAGTTGAATCTACCTGAGTGGCTGCAAATGGTATGACCACATCAATGGGGCATAATGGATGAAATCCCAGCCCTACCTAAAAGGGGCTGTGGCCTGTTGAGTTGTGGAGAGCTCTATTGTAACTATGTTGGACATAGGGGAGAATTTCATCCCATGTGTGTGATGCTTTGAGTTGTAAATGCACAGAATGTGTATGATCATCTTGTTGACAACCTCTGTTTGGCCATCGATTTTGGGATGGAAAGTCATGGACTTAGTAAGTTTTGTATCCATCATCGACCAGAGACTTGACTAAAATGCACTCAGGAATCTACTGTCTTGATTTGAGATAATGGACTGTGGGATCCAAAAGAGTACCCACACTCTCTCAAAGGAGAGCTTAGTAGTGGCCTCTGCTATGATAATCTTCTTGTAGACTACCATGATGGCCATCTTAGAGAATCTGTCGATGCCCACGAAAACACAATCATTTCCGTGCTTAGTAGAAGGAAGGCCCAACATATAATCCATTGAGATAGATTCCCAAGGCTGACTAAGAGTAGGTATAGGAGTATATAAGCCTTTCTTCTTGATGGTTAGATTGGCAATGGTGCAGACGGTGCAGGATATAATGTACTTCCCAACATCCTGATGAAGTTTCGGGTAGTAAAAATAATTATACAATACCTCCACTGTTTTCTCTAATTTGAAATGTCTAGTGACCTGACTATAGTGTGCCTCCCAAATAATCTTGCCACACTCACTTGAAGGAACAAAGATGTGTCCCAAGTGGCATAACAATGCATCCAAAAGATGAAAATTTGAAACTTGCTTCCCTTCCAAGAGTTTTTGGTATATGCTGCCAAATTCTGGATCGCTCTTGTAAATATGTGGCCACCCGATGTCTCATGTCCACAGGAGTCAAGCATAATGATTAATGTCATGACCGGTGGTCGGCTGAGGAAATTCGCGACATTATTGGTGCTACCCTTCTTATAATTAATGTTAAAATGGAATTGTTGCAAATAGGTGGACCATTTCTGATGGCAATCATTCTACAACTTCCCTTGTGTTTGTATGAACTGTAAAGGCCAGTGGTCTATGTCGATGATTGCTTCCTTCCCTAGAATATAATGCTTCCATTGACGGTAAGCTTGTATAATGGAATACATTTCTTTGTTGTAAGTGAGGTACTTTTGGACTGTTTCTGAAAGTTTCTCACTGTGGTAAGCCACTGGATGCCCATGCTGAGTAAGAACCACACCAATAACATAGTCAAAGGAATCTGTCTCAATCTCAAATGGTTGTTGTAGGTCTGGTAATATGAGCATTGGTGCAGAAAAAGGCGATTCTTCAACTCAGAGAATGCTCGCTTTTGGGTTTCCAACCAAAAGAACTTTGTTGTCACTCCACCCTTGGTGACTTGACTTAGAGACCAAGTGATATGGGAGAACCCCAACATGAACCTACAGTAGAAATTGGCAAGACCCAAAAAGCTGTAGAGCTTTGTTAGAGTGGTTGGGGCTGGAAAATCCCGAATGACTTGTATCTTGGATGGGTCCACATGTACACCATGCTCATCAATGACATACCCCAGATATTGAACCTGGGTCATGCCAAAGGTGCATTTCTCTAGGTTAGCACATAACTTGTGTTGTCGAAGGGTTTAAAGGACCTGTTGAATATGGTGGAGGTACTCTTTGCAACTTCGGCTGAAGATTAAGATGTCATCTAAGTACACCACCACACATGCATTGGTGAAGGGTCACAAGATGTCCTCCATCGGTCTCATGAAGGTTTCAGGAGTGTTCATCAATCCGAACAACATGGCCAACCATTCGAAAAGGCCCTCCTTGGATTTGAAGGCAATCTTCCACACATCAGAGGGTTCAATAGGCACCTGGTGGTAACTTGACTTCAAATTAGTCTTACTGAAATACTTCCCCCCCTTGAGATGGTTTAGAAGGTCATCCATTCATGGGATTGGGTACCTATTCTGGACACTGATCTTGTTCAGCACCCAATAGTCAATACAAGGCCTCCAGGTCCCATCCTTCTTTTGTACCAATACAACCAGGCTCCCATAGGGTGATGAGCTTGGCCTGATGTTCCCTTTTTGCAATAGTTCCTTAATATTCCTCTTCATCTCATCTTTCTCCTGGTATGGGAAATGATCATACTACATTGCTTTGTAGTGATCAAAGAGATGGCAGTAGGCATGGATGCCTCTGGTATCCTGTACAACTTATTAGCCAAAGTAATAATAAAAAAAATGAGGTCTAGACTCATATACAATGTGTCGCTTCCACAAGTATGGCTTTCCTAACAATACATAAAGAACTTCAAGAGGAGCAACATCACACAATACCTCATTTGTGAAGGGCTTGATGCAGTATGGAAGGCCACACTGCTGGCTAACGCGAAGATATTGTCCTTAGTGAAGCCACCTGATAGTGTACAACTGTGGATGTGTTGTTGTCTTTAGGCCCAGCCACTTCACGACCTTTGTTTAAATGAGGTTCTTTGGCTCTCGCTATTGACAATGATTTACAATAGAGAACCCTTCAACCACATTTGTGAGTGGAAGAGGTATTCCCCCTCCTTTGGATCTTCAGGCTCAAATTTTTGGATCTTTGTGGTGGCCATAGTGGCAGTGGGCTCCGCATCAATTATCTGCTTCCCTTTATCAGTTTCTTTATCGGGTTTTGATTCAGATTCAAATCTCACTTCTGATTCAGAAGCCTTCATTTAGGCCACCAGTGACTACTTGTCTCGACACTCACTTGTATTGTGAGTGGAGCTATTATGGAACTGACACCATTTTCCCATTTCATTCTTCATCTTCATGGTGTTGTTCTTTGCTTACAATTTCAGCGAGTTGTCCTTGGTAGCCCCGCCTTGGCTTGGTCCTTTGTTTTGTGGTTTGGGGGGGCCTTTTCCTTACTTTGGATTTGTAGATCCAAAGTCCCGATTCTTCTGTTTAAACTTCTTCTCAATCTTTACAGCGTATCGATTCGTCATGCTGAGCGAAGAGATGTCTAGGAACTCGATCTCATCTTCAATGTACTTGTGTTGACAACTACGATACTTGAGCACCAAATGCCACTCAGTGTCCTTAATACCCAGCTTCGTGTAAAGGGTATGCAAAGTATTTGTGAACTCTGACACATCTTGGTCCCTTTTGTGCCGTAGTGTGGCCCACTTTATGTATTTATCTTCATAGCTCCCGAAAGGGTAAAATTATTTCATGATGGCCTCTTGAAAATAATTCCAAGTGGGTGCAGTTGAAAACAATGAGGGTTCACTCTCGTCCCTTTTTTCACAGTAGGTTTCCCACCAGTCCTTGATGTGTGGGGCAACATCAAGAAGTGAAAAGTAATCTTTTCTTGATTGGAAAAGTCATGAACTTAAAAATATCCTTCCAACAAATTTAACCATTTATCTACGACGTCTGCATTTATCAGGCCTTCAAATATAGTAATATAGAAGTTAACTTGTACTTTAAAAGTAGTAGTGCCTCCAGTGTGGATGATGGATGAAGATGCATCGCCTATGGGTAGTTGTTAAAGGATCTGGGAAAAGTTATCCATCATCGCTTTCAAAATGTTGCTCGAGGAAGCCCTCGAGCAACATTTTGAAAGGATCTCCTACCCCCTCATCTTTCTTTTCTTCAGCCATGGGACATTGTCGGGTTTTGTGAGGCTGATCTTGCAATGGTTCAACCAAATCGAGCCCTAACTCCTTATACCTTGACCTTGTTGGGGACATGCAAAGAAAAATAGAGAAACAACATACTGCTCTGATACCAATGATCTAAACTTAAATAGGAATGCTAAAACTTATAGATATAATCATAATCCCTTAGATGCAACAGAAAAACACTTCATTTCATTAATAGAAAAATAATGAACTATGCTTACAAACAAAATGGAAATAAGATAGCTTATCCCTAAGATGAGATGTGGAGGATACATGCCTCTAAATTGAGTTATAATGAGGCTCAAGGGCCTTTTTATTATTGAACAATCAGAGAAAACCCTAAACAACCAAAACCCTAACCTGAGGAGATGTAACACTAAGAGTTTATGGGCCCCGTTGGGGTTAGTTGGCTATCCAACTTCCTGGGGTCCTAACTTGGTCATATTATCTCTGTTTGAAGTGTATGATACCTCATTGAAAAGATATCTCCGAGAAGTACAACTACCAACCATGAATTTTTCCAAAAAAAACCATTTAGGGCCTCAAAATGGCTCTGAATGTTCAAGACCTGAAAAACTGCCAAAAATAGTAAACTATGCTACAATTAATGAAATTGAAAAATTGAAACAAACAATGATGAGGGTCCAAGTGGAATAGGTGGGTGGGCACCAATATCCTCCTGGACCACCACTGTATTCATAAAATATTTGAGAGTGTACCAGAAGACTCACCTCTGTTTTTGAAAAATTTGTATCCTAGTTTTTGTATGTTTTCTTATTCAACCAATAACATTTTCACAATTGGAAAAAAAATTCAACTTCATAGACAAAATATAGAGTTCAAGGGCACAAAATGGAGAGGAACTTGTAACATTTTCTCTTTA
This sequence comes from Pinus taeda, assembly GCA_000404065.3. Taxonomy (NCBI): domain Eukaryota; kingdom Viridiplantae; phylum Streptophyta; class Pinopsida; order Pinales; family Pinaceae; genus Pinus; species Pinus taeda. The sequence goes on from APFE031380763.1 coordinate 52,441, forward strand.
CCTTATCTTTATTATTGGGTTTTGCTTTGTTATAAATGAGCTTCGATTCCCTCTCTTTACCTTTCCCTTTATCCTCCTCATTTGAAAAAATATTATTTGTCCTACCCCACAATGTTTGTAACTCACAAACGATACCAGTAGCCTACATACAAATTTTTGGATATCAATAAATGATTGGATCCATAGATGTCAAGAATGTTCAATGAGAAACATGACCATCATGATGACTTAACATGTTCATTAGAGTCTGTCCTATCTATACCTCCATAGAAATATAAAGAGTTTGAGGATCCTCAAGACGATGGCGTATAATAGTAGCTACCATGTGACTATCAAAACCTATGAAAAAACAACTTCTGGGAAGGCTCAAAAGGGAATACAATCCACCTCTCTCGAGAAACTACATTTCCATGGAGTGTGACTTTGTAAGTCACACACAACTGAAGAACCACCTGAATTGTAACTATTGGAAGCTGTAGTTGCAAATATTTGAAAGATATAATCATTACAATGTTGTTCATCTATTGTCATGTATCCCAAAGGCTTTCCAAAAATCTTCATGAATGGACTATTTCCTTTAATGTTGTCATCTAAGGAAGACTTTTTACTGTTATCTACAACACCTACACCAGCTGAAGTTGTATCTTTAGAATCAGAGACAAGTGAAGTTCCTCCACTAGAACCAATGTTCTGGGCATCTATAGTAAGTTGAAGTTTGTAGTGCAGCATACGGTCAAGTATGAGAAATAACATAGTCACCCACTTGGGAACTAAAACTTTTTCCTGTCAGGTTATTTGCCATAAAAAAATTCAATAAGTCCAATGTATACCAACAAGTTAATTCTTGGATCCTATATCTCGAGTATTTTTGTCTTCATTCACAAATAATGCCAAAATATGAGAAATAGTTGATAATGGACTAGTGCCTCTTTCAGATCCATCCATCTTACAAAGATTTATTTGTTGAATAAGAAGGGAAACAACCATTAGAAGGTATTGGCCTTTGTTTTAGTTGCAAAAAGTCATAATCAAATTAGTCATGGAAACAAGAAATCATTTATGTACTTTGCAACAGATTCATACACGTAGTTAAGATATCCTCAAAGAAAGGATTTTCTAGAGGCTTCTCTTCATAAGAAACATCTCTTGCTTTTTCATTGGCATTGTCTTTGGGGACCTTAGAATTACCCAGTGATAAGGCAAGATCTTGGGCAAGTTCACCACCTTCTTGCATTAGCTCCTTAGGATGACTAAAGAGCCACTTCATATCTATTTCAACACTATTTGTTTCAACGCACCTTAATGTTTCCTCTTCCCTAGACCTTGGAAATCCCATGTCAACCATCATAGAAATGGAAGCCTCATCAGGTGGATGACGTTTAAATCATTGACCTGTGCTTCCAGGAATACCATCTTCCTTTAACATCACCTATGATAATGTATACATGGGTAATAATGAAAACAACAAAGGTAATCAAAGATGGACTACAACGACAAAAAATTGGATTGCTCGAGATAGGCAGAACAACATTGAGAACTTGAGCTTGTAGAGTGCAAACAAAAACTTTAGATCCCTTGGAATAGTTATAGAGCCTCCAATAAATGGTTGCACTAACTATGATGCAGTGGGCACAATTAACAACGAAGAAGAATTTACAAGGGACTCCCAAAGCCTACAATAGCTTCGTAATGCCTCTAACAACCAAGGTACATGATCTAGATTGTCATTTTCAATACCTTTTTCGTTTTCTATTTCCATTCCTTGTTGTGACATAAATGGTATTGTCTAGAATGAATGAACTGTTACTTCAAAATTAGTCAAAATACTTTTAATTGTATCACGAGCATAGAAACAATTCACCACTACTATATTGCACATTTGTTTATGGTTGTCATATATAAATACTATCATGTCATCCACAACTTTCCTAGGGTAGTGACAGTTTGAAGAAAGTGATGACTCAAATTTAGATGAGCTACAGTTCTCATCTACATCAAGAATGTCATGATTTTTTTTTTACAAGAGTAACCACCACACTTAAAGCCTCAAGCATGCTATTGTGCTATCCAACTCTCTTAAATCCCTAAAGGAGGTTGTAATAGGAATCTGTCCATGACCTTTATGCTGAGAACAGGGGTGACTGGTAGTCCCTTTATACCATATGTGGAGAGCAAAGGGATGAAGTGGTTTCATGATATCTCATGTTGATGGCTTCTATTTCAATAATATGTCATTTTCCATGCTAGTTACACTTTGTATCGAGTCTCTTCATTCCTTTGATGTTTGAGAGGTGAAGTTGTCAACCAAGTAGGTCTTGAAGGTCCTTGTAGGCAACATTGTCTATTAGTAACTAAAACTTGCATTATGGGAGTAAGCATATATGGCTTGGGTTAGAAAAAATCGCAAGGGACTTGCTAGAGTCTCTATAGAAGAAATGCAATCTCCCTAAGATCTTGTAGTGGATGGGGCATTTGAAACATGAAGTGCTCTTTAGTCCCCACCTCTTAAAAGGAGGAGTGTCAAAAAATATGTCCTCTTAGGGAATCTAATGATACATATATTGACACATAAATGGTGGGAGCATGATCTTAGCTGATGAGGGGAATCTTGAGTCCATGGGATTAGTGTCTTCATATGTAGTTGGACAAACAATTGACTATTAAGTTGCAAAAAATTCTTAGCGTAAAATTCTATCTTAGATGTAAGACATTGTGAGGAAGAAACGAAGGGGATTAGAATGCACTTCCATTAGATGTCCTCCTTGCTTCATTCAATATCATCCTCCTTGGGGGGGAGTATTAAAGGGTACCTATGAAGTTACGAGACAATAAATGAAGGTAATGGAAAAATGAAGAAAAAAAGTGGCCTCAACGTCTTAATATTTCCTTCGACCAGAATGAGCCAAGGAGACTAGATCTTTATAGGAAAGGAATGGAGAACTAGATATGGATCTCTCTCGCAACTAAAGATAGAGTACCAAAGGGCCAAAAATATAACCTCTAAACCAAATGATTTTGTGGCTATTCCCTAGTCTTAGAAATAAGTTAGAGTTTCTTCTATTTCCTCCTCGAAGCATTTTATGCAAAATTGCAAATTGTTTCCAATATTGAAGCCAAGTTACATAAGACCTTTGGATTCTTTTAGATGAAGGGAATTTCATCCTCATTTTCTTTATACTAGTTACTCATCACAACAATATTGGGTAGAACAATGGATAAATCAATTCTGTATCTCTACGCACTGTGGGAAGAAGAAATATGGCACCTAACATAGGAAGCTTTCCCATTACAACGTGGAATGTCAAATATTTAGGCTAATGAGCTCCGAAAGGAAAAATAATTCCTTTCTAAGAATTATTGAGAGGTTGGAGATGTTAGTGTCAGCCTTTGAAGCCTTCCACCAGTGATCGAACATGCTCTTACAAAGTGGTCTTAGGGTGTCAAAGTCAAATTTTGTCATTTCAGTGAGTCTTCAAGTAAAATTTGGCCACTAGGTATTAGGTCTAGGATTTGTTTTCACTCCTTCCAAAATTTTCCAAGTGTTAGTCCATGTCACCATTTAGCTAAGTGTACCATAATTCTGAGAGTTTTCATCATCATTCTAGGTTCCAATGGGTCATTTTACACCTTGTTTGTGCTTCAGTTGTGCTTAGGTAAGGCTCATTTCCCTCTCCTAGCGTTTTGAAGATAATTTCTCTTGGATGGTCAAATCATCAACAAAAATTATATCCTGATACTCATACACCTTTCCCTATCCTTAATGTACCTTCTTAAGCACTTCCCATCACTGATATCCTTCAAGTTCATCATTTCCCCACAAACCCTAGCTTCTTGCTACAATTTGACAATTTTCTAGGCTAGGCCTATGTTTTCCCCTTTGGACCCATTCCCCTCACTCAATATTTGAAATTCAACTTTCTCTTCCTTCCTAACATCCCTCCATATTTTCAAAAAACTTCTCAAGAATTTATCAGTCCCTTATCCACTTCATTTCCCTTCATTTCTACAAAACCCATGTTCCACACATCGGGATAGGTTTTACTAAAATGATGTTTTTGAGACATAGAAGATGAATTTGAAAAACATGAGAGAGGTTTTTGTCCACATTAGGCCAAGGAATAAAAACCTCCTTCAATTTTTACATAGGTGTCATGGTTGTAGAGAAATGTCAAACATACAATTACCTCAAGAGGGTTGCTGCACCTCTCGAGCGACCTTGGAAAAATCAAGATTTCACCTAGCCTGGTTGGCCAAATGACTTTCTTGATGAGCCAAATAATAGCTAGATACAAATATATTTCCAATGAGCTATCATGATCCCAATTTGGAGTTGAGGAAAACCTTCAAAAGTTGACTGCAACAACACTCTGCATTTAGGTAGCCTCATTTTTCACATTTTGACCAGTCTTGGGATATTTGGTTGTTGAAAGGGAAAATGAACTCAAAATATAAAAATTTAAGATGTTATGAAAATTATACTCAATCATATCTCCAATGAGCTATCCTAAACCTAATTTGGATACTAGGAAGCCTCCAAAACTCAGTCTAGAAGCGGCGTTGCGCATAGAATCAGTGGAGCTATGCATAGAAATTTGAAACACAGGAAAACCCAATAGTGATGCTGGAATTTTGACTGGAGCATCCTTTGAGAGAATGGTTTGTATTTTTGTATTCAACATGAAAAAACAAGCAAAGAAAAAAAGTTTCATCAAGTTTGGAGCAGATCTTGGTCCCCTAAAGGCCCGAAAACCATCAAAACATGACTTCTTTGCCACTTTTTTGAGACACAAGAAGCAGTCTTGGGAGATTCCATTTTTCAGGGGGTAAATGACATCCAAATCCAGAAATTCAAGTTTTTCCAGGAATTATACTTGAAAATATTTCCAAAGAGCTATCCTGCACCCAATTTGGACACCGCGGAGGTCCCCAAAACTTTCTTGGAAAAAGCGCTTTGCATTGGATAAAAATTGCCAGTTTGGCTTCAAAATCAAAATTTCACCTAGATTTTTTGTAATTTGAATTTTGGGCTCTCTTTAGGTAAATATATGAATGTAATTGATGCTATGGGATGTATATATAATTACAAAATGACTCTTAGGGGTAAATTCATCATTTTGAAGTGGTTGGGGGTGGAATGAATCAGTTTCCATGGTTTTAGAGGCAAAGTGTTCCACTGCCTATATTCCTGTTCGTAGTTTAGATATGGTTGAAACCACTCCTTTTCTCATGGATTCAACCCCTGAGGGCTAGCATAGGTGGTTTTATGCCTATATTATGTACTTTATTAATCATTTGAAAAGGTTGGACTCTTGTGGATGCTTTGAGCTTCATTGTACATCACTACAACAGTTTGGCAAGGAAATAATCGAGGGTTTGTAGCTATTTTTGCGGGATTCTTGTAGTAATGTGTCTTGGAATTGTTTCCCCTATTTGTTATTATTTTCTCTCGTGTGTTATGTGCTAGCATCTATTTCCTTCTTCTTAACTAAATGAATCAAGATAGATAGGCGGAATACATTGATATAAGTGCTTTGCCTTGGGAATACATTTAGTTTTTAATGTTTTCTACTGTTTGAAGAGGATTCATGGCATTTGCATGCCCTCCTTAGCACCTAACTAGTCTTAGACTTACCATCTCACTCAATTCTAAGTGCTAAAATACCTACCTACCTCGCCCCACAAAACACCTTGCAATTTTGATTTGATTTCCCAGACCCAAAACTGGCTGCTCCATCTGATCCAACAACCAACTCATCAAAATAAACCAAAAAAACCCTAGAGCTACTATACCTAGCCTAAAATCCATATTCTTTTCAGTCATCTCAACTGAGATTGGCAAGGATAGAGCCCTCCCCTGACTTGGTAGGTCTAGCTACCAAGTAAAGCTTGGTTTGTGGTTATTCTAGGATTGCCTCCCTTCAACCTGAAGTCAATCTAGGCTCTAACATGGTGGCGACCATACTGGGGACGAAGTGTTCCTCAGAAAAATGTCTCAATTTTAGATCTTATTGTTGATTTTGGAAAATAGTCAGACATCGAAAGGCTGAAATCATTCACCTCACAACTCCAAATCAGTTTCGAGATGAGATCTAAAGATTCCACCGGGATGAACCTGACCAGCAGAAACATGAAAGGAAAATATGGAGAGATTAGGTATTCAAGTTGGAATTTCATCCAAGACATTATTATATTTGTTATAAATTATTTCTTCTCTTTTCTCGAGAATGTAAAGAAGACTTTGCAAAGTATACTGTATGCGAGAAAATATCCTAGACCTGTATTTGATTCTTTCCCTTTGAAGATTGCGAAATTTTCACATGCCTTTGATCTTGATCAAGACCCTTCTTCTGAATCGTGTGATGACCATCTTCAAACTGATGAGCCTAAAGAGACCAAGACTGATTCTACACCTTCTGTACATACTCCTACACCTTGTAAAATTCTAGATCGATACAAGCCTCTAATTTTCCCTCCCATATCCCATGCTTTCCCTAAAAATCATTACCTATATCTACCAAGATTTGATGGTGAATGTGACAACATCACTACTGAGATACATGTACTAAATTTTGAGTCTTTTCTTGATCTTTTTGAAGTTGATGAAGAAGATGTCAGCATTAGGCTTTTTGCTCTTTCTTTGCAAGGCAAAGTCAAGGGTTGGTTCAAAACCGTGACTAATGTGATCATCTTAGATTTCTAGCAGTTCGTCAAAATTTTCCTCGACAGGTGGGTGGTCAGACAAAACCCTTTCTTGATTATAGAAGAGTATAACTAGCTAAAAAGACTTCCAAGGAGATAGTACAACAATTTTCTGCCAGATTTAACCATGTCTATTTTTCGATGCCAGTTAATATAAGGCCTCCTCCTGGATCTTCTCTCTTGCACTATCCGGGTGATTTTCATCTGAAAATAAAGTTTCAGCTGAGAGAAAGGAACCTTGCAACACTTGAAGAGATGCAAAAACATGCAGTAGATGTAGAAGCTAATTTGTTGATCAGGAGGGCAAAGTTGAAGGAAGAAGAGATGAAGAATATAGATCCAGAAGAATCGACATATTTAGAGGTAAATCTCGTCATTTTGGTAAATGAAGTGGAAGAAATGATGCAAAATATGACCACAAGGAATGAGTATGATGTTCAAGACCATGGCTCACTGATTGAAGAAAAACAAGTGGCTGATTCAAAACATTTTCTTTCTTATCCCACTTGTCATAGATCTTCTAATGATTGTTTTATAGACCATCTTGGAGAAAGAGATCTATTGATATGACATGTATGCTTGATGATGTGTTTTATATTGATGATTTGCCTTAGTTTGATTAGTATGATGATGATTATGTTCTCCAAACAGAAGCTAGTCTTGCAGACAAGTTAGCAACTGGTTTATCAAAGGAGGAAGTTCACTCTCAACTAAAATACAGTGATCAATCGATGCATATCAGCTATGGAAGTGAGGAGGAAAGTGCAAAAAATCTTGAAGTAAGTGAAGGGTCTTTGCCTTTTTGTTTTACTTCGTTTCAGTTCATCAGAGACAACTTTCATGCAATCAGAAATCAACTGGCGACAAGTTTTGATCTAGGCCATCTTGAGGGCAATGAAATCCTTGTTCAATACTTTTCATATGTAGATTTGCAGCCCCCAAATGCCATTGATTGTCAAGTTGTAGATGAAGACTTGGAAGCTAGAACATATGATCAAAAGATGCAAGATGATTCTGTACCATTTTGTTTTGAACCATTTCAGTTTTTGAAGGGAAATTTTCATAGTATATCTTCAATAAAGGACAAGCAACTTGTAGAAAATCATGTAATCTCATTAGAACCAATAGAAAATGGGTGGCAACAATATTTTGAAGTTTTCCATGATCTAGTAGCTGATGTGTTGGATGATGTCTGCAGTCTAAGTCCTTCTCCATTAGCTAATTATGAGCTTGAAAAATCTTTGATGCAAACATGACCAGATAGCCAGTTTCTTTGTCATTTTCAGCAAGCATCTCGTCACAAAGCTCAAATAAAAGTTTGCATTCATGGTATGAGAAGAAGAAAAGTAATCCATTGGATGAGCTAAGTCCCAGTGCACATGAAATTCAAGATCCTTATGTAGTATTTTGGAGGCAGATAGAGAATTCATATTATTCAACGGATCTATTTACGCATTTTCATGGAGGTTTCCTTTCAATAGTTCTCTCTTGTTGTTCATAAGAAAGTGCTTGCAGAGAATTCAAATAACAACCATAATACTTACTTGGTTGCATTGGTTGTTTCATTTCACTTGATCAGGTGATGAATGGAAAGTTAGATTAGGTATTACTATATAAGCTCAATTTTGAGCATATTTTCTAGTTTGTTAGTTGTGTTTCAGTATTGAGTTAGTTTCAAGTCAGTTTGTGTCTTTGAGTAATTAGTATTCAGTTATGTAATTTCAACTTGAGTTTTTGACTCCATGCCCAATGTATAAGGCCACTAGGTCTACGGTGTTCATGGCACCTCTAAGGAGCTACCATCCCCATTGGAGCTAATGTTAGTGTCAGCATTTGAAGCCTTCCACCAGTGATCAAACATGCTCTTACAAAGTGGTCTTAGGGTGTCAAAGTCAAATTTTGTCATTTCAGTGAGACTTCAAGTAAAATTTGGCCGCTAGGTATTAAGTCTAGGATTTGTTTTCACTCCTTCCAAAAATTTTCCAAGTTTCGGTCCATGTCACCATTCAGCTGAGTGTACCATCATTTGGAGAGTTGTCATCATCATTTTAGGTTCCAATGGGTCATTTTACACCTTGTTCGTGCTTCAGTTGTGCTTAGGTAAGGTTCATTTCCCTCTCATAGGGTTTTGAAGGTAATTTCTCTTGGATGGTCAAATCATCAACAAAACTTGTATCCTAATGCTCATACACCTTTCCGTATCCTTAATGTACCTTATTAAGCACTTCTCATCACTGATACCCTTCAAATGCATCATTTTCCCACAAAGCCTAGCTTCTTGCTACAATTTGATAATTTTTTAGGCTAGGCCTGTGTTTTTCCTTTTTGGACCCCTTCCCCTCACTCAATATTTGAAATTCCACTTTTCCTTCCTTCCTAACACCCCTACCTATTTTCAAAAATCTTCTCAAGAATTTATCAGCCCCTTATCCCCTTCATTTCCCTTCATTTCTACAAAACCCTTGTTCCACACATCAAGATAGGTTTTACTCAAATAATGTTTCTAAGAAATAGAAGATGAATTTGACAAAAGTGAGAGAGGTTTTTGTCCATAATAAGCCAAGGAAGAAAAATGTCCTTAAATTTCTACACAGGTGTCATGGTTTTAGATAAATGTCAAAAATACAGTTTCCTCGGGAGGGTTGCTGCACATTTGGAGTGACCTTGGGAAAATCAAGATCTCTCCTAGACTGGTTGACCAAATGACTTTTTTGATTAGTCAAATAATAGCTAGACACCAATATATTTCCAATGAGCTATCATGAGATCAATTTCGAGTTGAGGAAGACCTTCAAAAGTTGACTGCAACAACACTCTCCATTTAGGCAACCTCATTATGCACATTTTGACCAGTCTTGCGATATTTGACTTTTGATAGGGCAAATGAACTCCAAATTGAAAAATTCAAGATGTTCTGGAACGTAGACTCAACAAGATTTGCAACAAGCTATCCTAAACCCAATTTGGAGGCTGGAAAGGCCTCCAAAAATTAGTCTGAAAGCAACGTTGTGCATAGAATTAGTGGCACTGCGCATAAAAATTTGAAACACAAGAAAAACCAATAGGTGCGCAACACCATTGGCGCTGTGCTTTTGACTGGAGCATCCTTTGAGAGAATGGTTTTTATTTTAGATTTATAATGGAAAAACAAGCAAACCCAAAAAGTTTCATCAAGTTTGGAGCAGATCTTGGTCACCTAAAGGCCCAAAAACCATCAAAAAATGACCTCTCTATCACTTTTTTGACACATAGGAAGCAGCCTTTGAAGATTCCAATTCTCTGGGGGCAAATGACATCCAAATCTAGAAATTAAAGTTGTGCCGGGAAGTAGACTCGACAAGATTTCTAGCAAGCTATCATGCACCCAATTTGGACACTGGGAAGGTCCCAAAAACTAGCATGGAAAAAGAATTGCACATTGGACCAGGGGCACTGCCCATTGGATGAAAATTCCCAGTTTGGATCCAAAATCAAAATTTCTCTTAGATTTTTTGTAATTTGAATTTTGGGCTCTCTTTAGGTAAATCTGTGAGTGCAATTGATGCTATGGGATGTAAATATAATTACAAAATGACTCTTGGGGGTAAATTCATCATTTTGAAGTGGTTGAGGGTGGAATGAATAAGTTTCCATGGTTTTAGAGGCAAGTTGTTCCACTACCTATATTCTTATTCTTTGTTTAGATATGGTTGAAACCACTCATTTTCTCATGGATTTTAACCCTGATGGCTAACATAGGTGGTTTGATGCCTATATTATGTACTTTCTTAATCATTTGAAAAGGTTGGACTCTTGTGGATGCTTTGAGCTTCATTGTACATCACTACAACAATTTGGCAAGGAAGTAAACCAGTGTTTGCAACTATTTTTGTGGGATTCTTGTGGTAATGTGTCTTGGAATTATCTCTAGTTTTTGTTATTAGTTTCTTTCATGTATTATATGTGTCAGCATCTATTTCCTTCTTCTTAACTAAACGAATCAGGATAGATAGGTGGAATACATTGATATCAGTGCTCTTCCTTGGGAATACATTTAGTTTTTAATGTTTTCTACTGTTTGAAGAGGATTCATGACCTTTGCATGCCCTCCTCAGCCCCTCACCGGTCTTAGATTTACAATCTCACCCAATTCTAAGTGCTAAAACACCTACCTACCTCACCCCACTAAACACCCTATGATTCTTATTCGATTTCCTAGACCCAAAACTGCCTACTCCATTTGATCCAGCAACCAACTCATCAAAATCAACCAAAAAACCCTAGAGATACTATACCTAGCCTAAAATCCATATTCATTTCAGTCATCTCAACTGATATTGACAAGGAGCGAGCCCTCTCCCGACATGGTAGGGCTAGCTACCAAGTTAAGCTTGGTTTGTGGTTATCCTAGGATTGCCTCCCTTAAACCTAAGGTCAATCTAGGCTCTAATAGGAGACTTAGAGGTTGGTGTCAACAATCCTAGCTACATTGATCCAAGCTTGATGTTAATGCCCAAATATAGCCTTGCCAGCAACAAGGAAGCTCTTTGTATATAGAACTCTCAAATCAAGCACAAACAAGCATATATGGTCATTGATAATGGAAACCAAAATAGCCTTCTCTTACTTCCATTTGAAAAGTATATCAAGTTACCATCCTTAACTCGTCCCAACTCATATTAGCTTGGATGGGTCAAAGATACACATTAGTTTGTGCTAATCAATTGACAATAGATCAGATTGTTGCTAGAAGATGAGAAGATTTTGCCCAATAGCTTATATGTTCTTACAAACAAATATGAGAAGACTTATGAAAATAAGATCATGATAAAAAGTATAACTAATATCTTCTTTTCCTTGAAGTAATATAGGTGGAATTTAAAAAATAAAAGGAAGATTACAAGACAGGAATGCCACAAATGAAAATATATTGTAGTACATAAAGTCCAAAATATAATGAAGTCAAATAATGGATTAATTAATGAAGAAATCAATGGGTTCATTGGTGATTGTTTGTCTTCTAAACACGAGCGTTACAATTATATGTTTACAAATACACTGTGATAGATTCCCACTTGCCACTTGTCACCTAGTTTTATTCTCACCTCTTCCTCCTTGCTTGCAAGGAATTGTTCCCTAAATTAGAAAAATGGAAACTAGTATGCCTTCCCTCACAAGGAAGCCACATGTTTGCCATTGAAATAGGTGGCTATCATATTTATTGGGGTGATGAATGGGTAAGAACACTAGGACATATCACCATGTATTTCTTGGAATTCTACATAAGTTTTCAAGAGAAATTCCTAGATGCTTAAAGGTTTCAAAGAAAACACTAGAGAAATAATCATCTACCGTTGTATGGAAAGGCTTCTAAAAAAGGGCCATTGGTTTGAAAATAGGGGATTATGTGAAACATGAGGCAAGACATATTGGTTTCCATTTTTCTAATTGACTAGGTGGAAGACTCAACTATTTTCTATACTTCCTCATGGCTGACATGCTATGGGTGTTTGTCATGGGACCATTGGGTCCATCCAAGGGGTTAGCCAAATTTTAGCCCAAGATAATGAGTGTACCAAAAGAAATTTGTTGAGTGGGGCCATAAGTAATAGTATGAGCTGGCCCACAAAATATGAAAAATTAGCTATTGTAAAGTGACACCACAACAATCAATGTTGCACAAGTATTTTGTTGAGCTAGGTCTCCTATAACAGTATTAGCAGGACCTAAACATTTTTTTTTCAATTTGAGGGGAGTATTACTGCAGTGATGGAACTCCAAAACTCCTGATACTACGAAATGGTAGGAACTTTTTTACCCGTGTTGAAAAAGCTATGGTTTAGAGGAAGGGGCTAGGATTTGTGGGGTCTTAAGGATAGAAGAGTGTCAAGTTCTATAGCTCTTAATATACCTATGGTTTCCATCAATAATAATCAATTGAATCTTTCATGGCACCAACTAATGGTGATAGATTATAGCCTTAGTCATACTACCCAATTCCCTAGTATGTGAGAGTTATATCCCAAGTGTTATTCTACATGTACTCATGGCAATAGGATCACTAATAGGGTTATGTAAGGTCTTTTTAAAGTGTACCAAGAGGGATTTTGATATACCTAAAGGAACATGGAGTATAATTCCATATGTATGTGTTATTTGATGCAATTCTACTCAAAGGGGTGCCAACATATGTTACAAAGGTGTTCAACAAGTTGATGCCTCTATTATTTTCTACATGTATTCCTCCCCAATTATAGGCTTTCCCATTGAATGATAGATATTTGTGTTATTTAAAGATTTTGAAACACATCTCTAACCTAAATAACGTTTTTTCTAAAATTGGAACATGTGTTGGCATGAGAAAGTGCTCTGAGACCACTTGTATTTGTGGTGTTTCTTGTTAGTTGAAATAGAATATTTAGAGAAAAAAGGGTATAATATAAATGCAGGAAGAAGTTAAATAAGATAGATGGAATACAAATGTGAAAAGAAAATAATAGAACTAAAATTGGAAAATAACGTTTTAAGCAATCCTTTATTTATATTCCAAACTAAATGCAATGTTCACTTGCCTTTTCTAAGGGGAAATCTCCAACATGAGGAGCTCCAAATACTGCAATATTCACTTGATAACACATTACATATCTTCTACTACTATATATATATTTTCTAATTGACTAAAACCTTAACCACCTAATGGACTTCCATTAATGAGGCCTTGATCACTAACTAACGTGCCTTCTTTAACAAGTTCACTTACATTTATTGATTTCATACTATACTACTGTGTAGAGCCTTATTTAATAAATATGGTTGTCAATACATTAACAATATATTCCACTAATTATGGAAGTTAAGGTGGATGTGGAACCCTAACAACAATGCAACATTGTCACACTAAAACTTGATAAAGGCTCGGCTAGCCTAGGACTCAAAAGAAATCAATGACTTGACATGACATAGTGACTTGGGAAAGACTCAACAAATACAAATGAACCTCAAAATACAATAAATTCATTGCCCAAAAATATGGTGTGTCTTGATGAGTATGGAAATTTTATGGTGACTATATAAAGTGGTAAGTTTTTTGGTGAGATTTTTAGTGAGCATGGGGGACAGAGAAGAATCCACAAGACTCAATAAAAGGGTCTTGGATGAGTCAAACTACACTGGTACAATGTGTATATCTGCGTCAATTCTTCTCTTGCATTTTATTGTAATGTGAGCATTCTCTCATTGTTGTCTTTTGTGCACATATCAGATCTATAGGTTTAGAATCTTCTAGCTATTGAGAGCAATATATTTTTGCATTGGTCAATTCATTTTAGTACTATTTTGTATTGCTGTTTAAAAATATTGGCTCTATGAATATACAACACTATGGTAGGGGTTCTCTATTCTAATTTTTGAGTTACAAGAAAATAAACTAGTTTTTATAAAAGTCGTGCCATGTTAATTGTGGGAGGAAAACCTTGATTGAAACCATGGCATACAAATTTCAAATTTCAATCCTTTCATAGAAAAATTTGAAACTATGTAATTTTGAGTTTGACTCCTAAATTTGTTAACACAATTTTGGTATGAATCAACCTTGAAGAGTATTGGAAACTTTGTAAGGAATTATCTCACAATGCAACCTCCCATAGTTGGTCACATGTCTTGTAATATTATTTTTGGAGATGGATCTTCATATAGGGCTTCCTCTTATATTCAATGTTTTTACCTAGAAATTGGTTCTAGATTATGAAATGGTTACCCTTCAGTGTTGGTCTTGCCATGAATATGACATATAGCCCCACTATTTCCCTCTTCATAACCTAAATTCTAAAGGAAAGAAGGTTTTCATATGCAAGGAGAAGGGAAAACAGATAATGGGTTACTTAAGAAAACCTAAAAATGTGAAGGATTGAGGAAAACCCCATCGGATATTGAAGTGAACTTGTAAGACAACTTCAATTGGAATAAAAATAAATGTAAAGAAAGAAAGTCACAAAACAAGAGAGAAGAAACCATCATCAACTATGAGTTCAAGAGGGAATAAATTCAGCTAAGGAACCGCAAGGTAAGAGGTACAAAAAAATAAAGTTTTAGTTAGGAAAAAGAGGAAGGAAAATGAAAAGAATGCTTAGAAGAGATGAAAAAATAATTGAAATTATGCACAAACAAAATGTAAACAAGTTTTAAAAATTCCATACAAGTAGTAAGATATTTCATTGCAAAAGTTGCATCTCTAGTAAAATTATTTTGTTCATATTAAAGAGATAGAGATCCTAGATATAAGTGATTTCTGACAAAATTAGTGAGAACTAGAGTTCAATCTAATAGACCTATTTAGTCTGAATGAGGGAAAGAAGGCTAAAAGAACAAATCATGTTTGATGAATCAATGAATCATTAATTAACAACAAACAAGTCTACTATACCTCTGAAGTGACAATTTTCAAGTCAAGTACTCTTTCTGTTACTTTTGATTACCGTTTCTTTCATTTGGTTATCTTATAATAAATTAAGTTTAACGCACCAAGAACAACTAGTCATATGGGTCCTTTGAAATCAAAAATTCTAATGGGTACAAGTTTCTTCTTTTCAATATACGCTTGCCCTTGGTTTCTACCTATTGCAATCTCACATTTCTTTGACAGGAGGAGATTTCCCATGTTTTGGTTCTTATAGTTACAAAACATGGCTCCGTGAAAACTTGGGTGAGACTAGAGAGTAAGTGATCAACTCAAACATGGGAAAAGCTCAAGAAAACTAGGCTAATTTTTTTGACAATAATGGCAATTTTGTACTGGCCAAGAAGCGAGTTTGACTTGCCAACAAGTCAGTTTGGCTTGTTTTCTCTATTGGCCTGAGTTTGAATAATAAACTATAACAAATTTTGTAACAATTATCTTTATAATATTATCAAGTTATATCCTGGATGCGGGTGATTGATAGGTATATAGGTACGATGGAGGGACACAAAGTGGGCAAGTGGCAGCCCAACTGCGCCAGGTGTAAGTGTCATGGGCTGGAAAGCTGGCCTCATACAAACTTCTTAATGGCAACATTAATGCTGCCTTCCTTGCTTCTGGTTATTGACGCGATGGCTCTCAGTTTGATCCTCACACCCACTGTTCTGATACATGCCTTCGGCTCTATCAAGGCTACAATCCCAGGCGTTTCTCCGTGCGATAGCTCTACCACCTGCTTCCTTTCGGCTCTGGTGCATGCTGAGAGTTCTTCCCTGTTAGTCTGTCTTTGCTGGGCTTCAAGCACCTTCTCCATCTTCGGCTTCCATTCGGCTCCGGTTCTTGGCGCTCAAAACTTTAATTGGGCTCAGTCTCCGTTTCTCTCTATGCACATGCCCTTCAGTCGTTTCTCCGCCCTCCCTCCTTTGTTTTCAATCCTAATCCCATAAATATGCCCGGAGAAAGGCTGAGAATGAGGAGCAGATGCGGCGGTTCGCGTGGTCGAGCCACCCATCAACACTCCTCCACCACTCTGGACCCCTCTATAGATGTGTCGGACTATCCAGCCACTAGAAGTGGCAAGGGTAGGGGAAGGGGGAAAGCTAGAGGCGAAGTCTATGTGCATCATGCGCATCCCACTACCCGCTTCCGCATTCCTTGTTCTCTGGAAAATTCCTCCTTCATTTTCTCTGTGATGATTGAAAAGTGTGAGAATGCCATGGGTTCAGGGGCGATTCAACATGGGGTTCCTGCGGAACAGAGGTTGGCAAGTCAAATTGCCACCCCGCGCCAAGTCACTGGAGGCATGCCTACTCTGAATACTGAAGCCAATGTTGGACCAAGCGAGCCGGCGAGAGGAGAGCCTTCAAGCTCAGTGGTCCATTCTTCTGATTCCAAGGACTCAGATCAATTTGGGTGCCGAATCGTTGAGGAACAACCGTCAACCTCAGATGAAGATTGAACCAGTCAGCGCCTCTGGTATTTTTGTTCTGCCACCGAAGAAGAAGTTCACCTCCTTTTCGATTTACAATGTTCATGTTTGTTTCAGGTCTCTGTCTATTCTACAGGTCTCTGTCTATTTATGTTTTTGTTTATGTAAAAAGTTGTTCTTGAAACAACAGTGTTTAACTCAGTCCGGTATCGCTGTATGGGTCCGTTTTTTGAGTCTTTCTGGAATGATCAATGTTCCTTGAAATTCAACACTCTGATGTAAGTCATTTTTCCAGTTCCACAGTCAGGATGTCAAGAATGTTTTTCTCTATGCCAACCTCATGGCATGAATTCTCGAGGCAGTTGCCTCGCTGTAACATTTTTATATGAATATAGGAGTAGACCAATTGAGGAAAAAGAAAAAAAAATATTATCAAGTTATAAATGCATATTTTTAATGTAGTGGAAGACTAAAAGAGGAATATGGAGATGCAAATAAATATGATAGTAGGGATAGTAGTTATACCACATGAGAGAGTTTTGACATCTCCCCAAGAATGGATGACAGTGAAGAGGACTTCCTGGATCCAACTGTGCCAAAAATTTCCACCAAAGATCTACTTCAAACATGAACGTTGATATTCTAAAGAGTGGATTTGGATTCCTCTTCGTCCCAAAAGAAAGTACTATTTTCAACTACAACAACAATCTGTTTGTCTAGCGACAACCTTTCGACTGCCTTAGGATCGAGATCCTTACTGGTCATATACTTGTGAAGTCTATCCAAGGACATCATCCAAGGACACCATTACATGTGAGATAGATATGAAAGCTTGAGGAAAGCTCCTAACGGGTTCTTGAATATTTTTGAAAATAGATGTTCTAGTGAACACCTTCCCTGCTTTAGGCTTTTCTCCTACAAAAATGCATGTAGTGAATGTCACTATTGAAAAAAGTGAAGGCGTGCTCAATGTAGTGATATCAATACTGAAACAAGTGAAGGCATGCTCCATAGAGTAATTTTATTCACTTAAATAGAATATAAGGTTTTGTAGAGCCATTCATATTCAGAATTCCTAAAAGACTCTACACGTGTTTGGAAATAGTCTTCCCATGCTTGAAGTTTTATAACCCTCACATAATTCAAAAACTCATTAGTTGTATGAATATCACACTTTTTCATTAATTAGAACTGATATCTCTTTTTTCTCTTGGATCCCCAAGCTACAATGCCCATTATTAGTGCCATGTAAACAAAACCAGACAACACAGAAATGCCCAAAACTCCAAACAATATTGATAAATTAGCCCCAATTTGTAGAGGCGACATCCAAATGTAATGAAGCTACAACATCATATCCAAAAGTGGTTGAGCATCCATAACGATGTAATTTAAAATTTGTCCAATACCATGAGCTTGTGTAATAGAGCTTGACAATCTTAAATGCTTTTTGTATAAATTTGTGATCAAAGTACGCCTTATTAACATGCCGAACTTCTGACATTGAAAGTTATACTGATGGGAACAAAGAACCTCAATGTATTTTGCTAAAAATAATATCAATATAAGGACAAATCCTTCATAAGGAAAGCTATGATCTCCAAATGTAAAATCAACAAATTTTTCTATCAAAATTGGTCCAATATACATCAAAGAAATGTAAGGTGTATAGGGTGTTGGTGTTCCACTATGTCACTAGACTAGTTTGATTTAAAAATTTCAAACATATTTTTAGCACTATCACCAGGTGCCAATGCAGGAACATACTGTCAGCACTATCACTAGGATTTAGAGTGATACCATCTAGAAGAGGTTTGTGTAATTTTTTATTTATATCTTCAACAATGGTGATTGCTCAGAGTCCCTTTGAGGGCTAATGAAAGCAATCCACGGGTCGGGAAAACTATCAATGCAAAAAGGCCATCAAGAGGGAGAATACCATATAGATTAGGAGTTATGGACGTGAACTTGATGATTGCTGAGATGAAGAATATTGTATTCAAAATGAAATTCATAAGCCATCAGAGATATAGAGACTTTGGATTTGTTGTAGCTTTGAATTTCTTCTCATGTCGAATTAACTACCCTAAATAAAATCCATGAAAGTGCTTGGACTAGTGTGAATATTACCTCATGGATAGCCCATTTAGTTCTAATGCCTAGTCTTCCAAATCTCCAAATTTAGAGACCAACCTGAAATAAAATTATAATTCTTGTAAAATCCAAATTTTCTATGGAATTGAGACTAACTTTGAGGCTCTGGCTATGGCTTTGGCCTTAGAGATTGGTGTTTTGAGGGAGTGATTTTTCCTCTAATGGTATCCTTCATGAACACAATATTTTCTTCAACAATAATTTCAGATAAAGTAATAAGAAACCAATGTTGACGAGGATCAAATTTTGCATTGGGAACAGGGATGTGAATATCTACTATCTTGATGCTAGGGTACTCTATGTGCCCTCAGCGATAATACTTGTGATATCTAGTTTTTTTTTTCAAAATCCTACTCCTCTATTAGCTTTTGGGTTTGCGATTTTGTACGTACCTTGCATACCTTGTTGAGATGTCTGTTTAGATTCATTAGATCGATATGCTTTGTTTCAAAAAATCTCACTCTCCCCGCTATTAGCAATGCTCTTCTTGGATTCTTTTCTTCTTGAGGTCTTGAACCCTTGTACATCATGAAAAAATAGATTCTAGAACCCAATCTAGAACCCAATTCAAGATTGACACATTCCTCCTAAATTCTACAATAGAATCTAAGAGATTATGCATAGAGGAAGAGCATCGAACCCTCTCCCAACCTGGTAAGCAAGAAGAGTTGCGGGTAAGAGATTGTGTGCATAGGAAGAACATTGCACCATCTCCCAACCTGGTAAGGAAGAATAGTAGTGGGTACAAGATTATCTGCAGAGAAAGATCATCAAACAAGAGACTTGAAATCAATTTGTCAATATTTCATATTGCATATAAACATGTAACTATTCTACTTTCATATAGAATCCTCGAGGCCAACAATACGTTTAGTGGGAAAGAGACAAAATCTCTTAAGTGATGTTGGGTGGAGGGAACACATGGGAGAACATATTATTGCATATTGTTGGGTGCAAGAATTGCACTTAAGCAAGGCCCTTGAACATTTAATTATCAACTTGGGGGTTTCATAAACTTAGAGACAAAGCACAGGTAATGCCAGAAGTGGTATGAACTTTTCCTATTTCTATTCCTACTTCTCAATTGAAATCTTAGCTTTCACACTGCTATAAACAATCTTAACTACTGACTTAAAAATCTATGTTTATCTTCAGTATAGGTGATGGTAGTTTAACAAGTGGGCCCTTGAAAGGATATACCTTCTAAATGATTTTCCTTCACACTAAGCGGTCGTTCTTGTACTCTTGAAATCTGCTTGCACTTGTACAGGTACATAACTTATGTGAGAAGTATATTTTACACTTATACTGAAGACATATGTCTTCATGTAGGGACTCTATGCCTCAAGGCTTAGAGCACTCTCTTCTTGTAACAAGACATTGGTCCTTGTACCAGAATAGAGCTTCCTACACCAAGTATTCCAATTTACTTTTGGGAAAAATAAAAGAGCATGTTAACTATAAAAATAATTGCAAATGCGAGCAGAATATGAAATAACTTTCACACGAAAAAGAATGCTTTAATCAACTAAATCTCGCAAATAGAAATAAACTTTTAAGATGAAAACAATATTCAAAAGTTAAAGCATACTTTCTTCAGTCAAAGGGTTTTGCATGCAATCAAATCTAACTCGAAATGGCTTACTATAATATTTCATATTACTTTTGATCCTTTTCCTTAAATCGTGAGGTGCAATCATAAATTAAGATATTGCAATAACGTTCTTTTCTTATCTCATGAAGTCATATTTAATCTTGAGAAGTTTAACCTTTAATATTAGAAATACTTCCTTCTAATGATGAATGCTTGCTTTGTAGAAATAGATTAAATCACATCAAGGGAAAATAATAAAACATTTGCTATAAATATACTAGCAAACGAGAGTGAAGAATCCTACATGCACTGGTGCAGGGGTAATCGTAACTGCATGATCCAAGTGAAAGAAAAACAGAAAGGA
Source organism: Pinus taeda (assembly GCA_000404065.3). Classification (NCBI taxonomy): domain Eukaryota; kingdom Viridiplantae; phylum Streptophyta; class Pinopsida; order Pinales; family Pinaceae; genus Pinus; species Pinus taeda. Next base: position 73,115 of record APFE031380763.1, read on the forward strand.
AATTATAGGGATTAAAGTAATTCAACTTAAGTTTCACACAACACATCTGTTCACATTGACTGTTTTAATGAAATAAATCAGAATTCGTAAGCAAGAACAAAATTAAGATTCAAACCATGCTTCTGCAAATAAACATAGTTAACACACCTTTAAGATAACGAAAGAAAGAGGTAAATGAGCTAGGTTGGCTGGGCCTTACCCAACCAACTCGTTTCCCATTTTAGGAAACAAAAACCTTCAACACATTAATAACATATCAATGAGGAATTAAAATGCAGAATGAGAAAATCATGGCGCAACTTCTTGTATTAATTCCAATAAGAAAATATACATTTGAGTTCAAGTCCAGCAGAGAACGAGGGCGACAATGAGATTAAAAATTAACCAGAAATTACAACTATACTCCTATCGCTATTGCTTGCTAACCTAGTTCTATTTGAAAGCTATATTTTATACAACCCTTCGGCTTGTGGCCATAACCAAAAATTACACCATTGTTCCAAATCAAACCTTTCAGCTGAAATGAAATAACAAACAAAATTACAAAATTACCCAGCAGCTATAATAAGGTGTGAACTATTTGTTGGCCGTAGACTTGATCCTCAACCATATCCCTTAGTATCCTCCACTTGAGTTTGTTTGAAAATTATATATTACGGAGCAATGGAACACATGAAATAATGCAGAAATATAAAAACAGAAAATGCACAAAACAAGAGAGACATAGATATACGTGGTTCACCCAGTTTGGGCTACGTCCACCCCGAACAGCCAGTCCTTCCTTTCTATTATCCAGCAAAATGAAGAGACACAACTTACAGCAAATCCGTTGTAATATCCTCTGTCTTCTCTCACAGTCTCACCTCTCTATTTCTCGCTCACACAGAATACACATCTATATCCACCTCAAAATACAATACCCTCATACAAATAGAGGGGTTGCCTTCTAGGGAAAAAAACCCTAAACTAAACATAATTTCTACCGTCAGATAATCCGCCTAATGAACAGCTCAGATTGACTAGAAATTACTATACTTTTACAAGGCAAATTTAAATCTGTTTTTAGCTTCGGGGGCGCTGCCCCTGAGCCCCCGCCGGGGGACCGCTGGCCCCCGGACCCCCCAGCCGGGGGGATGGGCCCCCCCAGACCCCCGCGGGGGGAACAAGTCCCCCCCGCATGGAGGGGTGTACAAAAATTCCTGGGGTATACATCCCACTGAAACAAATACCTCTTAACAATCATGCTTCACGCACAACAGTTCGAAGGCTAGTTAGCTTGGCTTCAGGCTCCGTCTGTAAGTTTATAAAAGAAAAAAATATAGGCTAACAAACAATCTAGTCGCTCCCCAGTGGAGTCGCCATTTGGTTATCGGGAATAGTGTCCACTTGGATACTACTATTCCCACTAAGACTGGTAGCTAACTTAGAAACAAATAAGTAAAGTCTACTTTCATTTTCCTTTATGAAAATAGATAAGAGTGGAAAAAAGGAGACCAACCTTAGTCTTGTGCTTGATTTCCTTGTTTGATTCCTCTCCTTCCTGATAGAGCTTTGCTGCTTCTTCTTCATCTGCCCAACTTCAAAAAGCACCTGTGGAATCACAACAACATACTACTATCAAAGAACAAAGATCTATATTCATAAATAACACAGGACCAGATATGTGTTAACCATACAAATGCATATATGAGCAAACATACAAGAATATGGAGGAAAACTTGAATAGCTTTATTAAGATCAAGAGTAGCAAGAGGATTACAACCATATGTTCTGACCCAGCATCATCCTCCGACAAGAAAGCCCTTCTTCACCTCAAGTAAAGCTTAGATCACCCAACACTATGAAGTTACACCAGAAAACCAACAACACTTCTCTACAAGATACAAGATTCAAGCCTCTGGATCTCTGTGATGAGGGATCCAATATATAGATGATTATAGGGAGGTGAGTCATCTCTTGGGGTCTTGATTAGTGTCCTCTCTATGATAGTTCCTGATTCCACTTGGAGAATGATGATCTCTTACTCATCCCTGGTCAAAAACAGAGAGACAAGTGTTAGAGGGGAAGCTTCTGGAAGATTCAATGATCTTCCACCTCGCAATTTGTCCCTGCCTTTTGTCCATTCCCGACCATCGCACCCTACAGAGGGGCCATTTAGTATGCATCGCACCCTTTACACTTGGAAGGTGATATGCATTACCACCCCTCTGCACTGGGTATTCAGTATGGTTCAGTTTTGCATTCTCTGAGCAGTTTTTAGTGGGAACTTTGAGATGATGTAATTCAGCTGGACCTTGTTCCTTTAGGCAGTGAAGCAACACTTTTAGGGACTTAGGAGCCCTCAGTTTATGGACATTTATGATTGGGGTTGTAGTGCCCAAAAATGTCTATAACAGATATGCATCAATTACAAGACATAATATCATGATATTTTGGATTTTTCATGAATCGCTAAGGGATGACATACCCATGCCTAGCATATAAACTTTTCATTACATGTACATAAATCAGATAGTCATCTACAGATATAGACCCATGATAAGATGACCATCTGTGTAAATCCATTGTACAAATGATTTAGTATTCTCTTGAAATTGCAACTCGGATGGATGAAACTAGATCCGGGGTCTTCTATCTTATTCAATCATTTGCTCGAGTACGAGTCTAACCATGTGAATATGTGATCTGGATTCGAACATGGGAAGACACCATCTGATGTAAGTCGTTAATAGATGCGAGAGAAATCACTGATAATGATAATGATCCTCAAGGTACTGTAGTACATTCTACATGGTGTGAATATATGTTTTGATGTAGAACACCATACAAATTCTTTCGGTCGAAGGCCAGTGATGTCAACCTATCGCCGGAAGCGAGAAACTTGTCATTGATGTATGCAAGCCCCAAGGTACTGAAAGGGTGTTTCTAAGTCAACTTCTTGGATAATGTGCTGATGTCGACAAGAAGCGACTCATTGCAGGAGGGCCTTGATGTATCCCACATCAACGACACGAAACGAGTGCAATGATTTTTAGAGATGGAATGTGATCGACGACACAAGGTTCAGGAATGACAGTCATGAAAATGAAGGTTTATGAGTATTGTAAAGGATGAATTTAACTGAGTGACTTCTCATGAACATGTCGGCGACACTGAATGAATTGGTAGCATTGACCCAACACCAAAGTAATGGACGGTATGATAGACCATAGGTATGATAACCATCAAGAAGATAACCCAACCCGAGTAGTCACAGAGATGAAGTGAAAGTGTCATGTTCAAGAGCGACTGCTACCATAAAGTGGTTTACCCCTTTTCCCATTTTCCCCAGTCATTGCTGACTAGTACCTCTTTATTTTTTATCAAGCTCAAGGAGGATAACATATGCTTGTTTTATAATTCCACCCTTCGGGTGAATCCATCACTATGTGATGTTTTAACGAGTCTAGCGAAGGTTAAACTCAGTCTTGTCATGATGGACAAGTTTGTCATTATTTGATGTCTTAATGAGTTTAACTACAATGATAACTCAGTCCTTTTCATGTTTAGAGAGTTTGAAAAGGGACAAAAAGAAAATTCCACAATTTCGTTTTCCCCAGTCATCGCTGACCAATACCTCTTTATTTTTTATCAAGCTTGAGGAGGATAACATATGCTTGTTGTATAATTCCACCCTTCGGGTGAATCCATCGCTATGTGATGTTTTAACAAGTCTAGCGAAGGTTAAACTCAGTCTTGTCATGATGGACAAGTTTGTCGCTATTTGATGTTTTAATGAGTTTAACGACAATGATAACTCAGTTCTTTTCATGTTTAGAGAGTTTGAAAAGGGACAAAAAGAAAACTCCACAATTTTTTTTCGTAAGTTTGTCTCGCAAGTCCGAAAAAGTGTAAAATAATACAAGAGAGAACCTATTGACCATATTCGATCATCGTATTCCTTTTTCGTAGATAATCTATCTCAATCCGGAAAAGGGTTAAACTTATATTGAATAGATGTCGTTTCCAATCCGTTAACGAGCTGAAAAGTACAAGTGCTCAGTAATATTTTCATATTTCGAGAGTCTAAAAAGAACTTAAAGAGGACTCCAAGGGGGTTCCTTTTTTGATGTTTAATAGAGCTCAAGAAAGAGATAAGAGTATGCTCTATGGTCAAAGTACAATTCACGATCGTGCATGTCAAATTCACTAAGTCAACTGTAAACCTACTCAAAGAACCACCAAATGGATTAAACATACTTGTTTCATTGGTAAAAATAGGTAAATACTAAAGTTTATTCATTTAATGATCATGAAATAAACATAAAATAAGAATTTACCATGTTATTTTTACCATTTGATATTTACCATTTAGTTTGTGATATGAACCAGTTTTTTTCCTCGAACTTTAGCAGCTGATTGCTAGAGATTATTTGGATCATTTCTCGTGTTGTTTGTACCAGGTAGAATATCTACCCCCTCTCTTTCTTTTCATGTCATTATTTTACAATTTTAGGCAATTTATTTTTAATTTTTTTTATTTATTTTTTTTTATTTTTTTATTTATTTTATTTTATTTTATTTTATTTATTTTTTATTATTTATTATTTATTTATTTATATTTATTATTTATATATTATTATATTATTTATTATTATTATTATATATTATTATTATTATTATTATTTTTATAATGTTTTTGGGGCCCCTGGGGTTAGTATATTTCATCCTAGGATTAGTGCAACCTTCCACATCAAAAACTGCGCTACAAAGCACCCAAACAGAAGGGTGCTTGCTCTGCAGCGCATTGTCACCTACCTTGGGTTGCGTTGGACAAGTTTCACAAATTGGTTTCACCTGTTTGACCCAAAATTTCTCCATTTTTTTGCATGAAATAAATCCTAACTAAGCTTATGGTTTGATTTCAGGCTTTGATTGGATCAGAATGTCTATTACTTGGCAAGAAAGAGAGCATGAAGAACAAGACATGTTGCCCTAAATGATTCGGGTACTGTTGAGGCCCTTAGAAACTGTGGGTTGCTCAAATACTTCAGGTTGTCCAGGACGAGGCAACAATTAGAACTATTGTAGTTCTTAGTTCATGCATGGGATCCAACAGATTAGGATTTTCACATAGGGGACAAAGTGGTCCCTATTATGATCAATGATGTTTACTTTCTTACCGGGTTGTCGAGATGTGGTGCCCCCATTTCTCTTTCAGGATTTTCTTGTGGGGGTGAATCGGTGAGAGACTACATTCAACAGTTTTGTTGGACAGGTACACATCCTAGCAAGGATGGGAAAATAAACATCAGGGATGTAAGTGATTTGCCTTTGAGAACAATCGATTTCACTATCGCAAAGTCGGTAGGCAATGTGACACTTCATCTGGCGAATAGATCATACATGCAGTATGCACTTGAGTGTCTTGAGCCAACTATATTCAACTGGTTTGAGGTCGTACTTTCTTCAATGAAACAGTAGCTAACAAAGGTAAAGAGTGGTAAGATGAATAATTTTAGCTATGAATCGATCTTAATCGCTTTTACCTTATAGAGAATTCCATTGATGCAACCTTAGCATGTAACACTAGGTGTAGCTGGTCCTAGAGATCCACGAATGCAGAGGTGGGTTGAATTGATGGCTAGACATGCTAGTCAGTCATCAGTCACATTTTCTACTACATTCTTCAGTTGGCTCGATCGACAACACATCGTCATTGAGGAGCATCCATACACATCGATGGATTTTCGTGGAGATCCAGATTTGATTTTATCAGTGGGCGCTCAATGGGGTGCTATAGGTAAATTGTTTTTGACCAAATATTTTTTATTTTTAAGTTTCTACATGTTTTTGTGTTTTTGATGTTTCCAAGACTAAACTAAATTTGTTCTCATGGACACAAATGTTGGTACTATTCGACCTATGGGACATCAACAGGAGGTAGGTGGACCAGTGCGGAGAAATGTCGAGAGAGCAGTTCTCCAAGATTTGGATTTGACCGAGACACTGGCAGAGTTGTAGGATCATGTAGAGGGGTTAATCCTCGATATTCCAGATGTTTGGATCGGGGAGTTACCTATGAGGCTACAACGCCATACTATTGGTGTTCCTAGCCATTGGATGAGGCTATTACGCATGATAGCTTAGGCTGTGACTTGTTATCATGAGCATCACTAGGTCTACTAGGATGATTTTTGTATGCATTTTGAGTTTTGAGGTCAGATGACCAAACATGCCTTGGACACAAATTTTGTAAAAAATTTAAGACATCTATCTATTTTTACTTTAAGAGTTTTTATATATGGTTATGTGCAATCTTATTCAACTAATGATGCAAATTGAAAATTTACTTTTACATATGTTGCAAATGTCTGTTTAACACATAGTTTGCTAAAGAATCCGTTAATGTGTTAAAGTTTCTGGAAATATGTTGATATTGAATATATTCAAAATGTCTTTCCAAAAGACAAAATCTAAGGAACATATGAAGAATAGTTGGGTTTCAGACGGTATAAACACTTGTAAGTTGTAGTACGAAGAGTTTTGAGTCAAGCCTAATGATGATTCGACGAATGCCAAGTGAAATGGCATTAGAGAGAAGTTCGATCAATGCGCTATACTCAACGATATTGTTCATAGAATGACAGACACAAATCCCTTGAAAACTCACTAAATCACCACTTGGAGCGAAAATGGCCCATGTTGCAGAAGATAGGTTTTGCATACTATGACTAGCACCATCAGCGTAACCAACAATGGTTCCAAAGATTCTGACATCTGAAAAAAATTCAAAGTCGATTACTAACCACATAAAATTTTTAAAAGACACACTGAAACACACACATGCAATTAAAGCATATATATAATGATTTTACTACACTTAATTAAGCATAGTAACGTTTGAGATACAACCCGTTTTGGGGCTGCGGCAATGGAATTCCATCATAATCCACCAACTCGCAGGCACCTTTTGCCAGGAAATGCTTAACAATGTAAGTGCCCATCCATAGTGATTCAAATATTCCTGCTCCCAGTTTATCAGCTTCCTGATCATAAAGTAAGACCAGGTCTCCTTCTAAGAAAATGTGAGGCTTGACATTTCGGTCGTATTGTGCCTTGATTCATTTCTTATGTGCTTTGTTAGCCAATGCGGCTTCACAACGGGTTTCATCCAGATGGCTGAGTTCGAAGAAATGTACTTCTTCATCAGAAGTGTTGGGTAACAGGTCAATTGCAAGTTTAAGAGACGAAATTTCACATTGTATCAACAAGATTGCCTCCAGAACATACACCAATTGAAAGGATGTGAATCCAGTTGCTTTCCTTATCGAGGTTCAGTATGCCCACAAAGCAGAGTATATGATTAAATGCCAATTTTGTTTATGAACTCCTATAATTCTTTGAAGCATTCGCTTAAGGACTTTGTTGATATCCTCAACTTGTCCATTAGCTTGCAGATATTAAGGAGTAGAACTATCATGCGAATGTCCTAACTTGGAAGTTAACTTAGCCATCATGTCATTGCAAAAATATGACCCATGATCTGTAACTATAGCCTGTGGTACACCAAACCGGGAAACCACATGGTTGAAAAATCAAAGTGCATCCGTCTTGCCACTATTGTTTAATGTAGGCATCACCTCGGCCCATTTTGTGAAATAGTCAATGATGACTATAATGTACCCATGGCCCCCCGGTCGAGTGAGGGTTACATGTCATGAAGTCAATGCCCCATTTGGCAAACGGTCCAGCAACAACAATAGGATGCAATGGTGCAAGTGGTAATCTAGCTTTATGGTCATAGATCTAGCATGCATGACAACTTCTGAAAACAATAATGCAACCTTTGAATATAGTAGGCCAGAAGTAACCAGCATGAAGAATCCTATGTGTGGTATCATAACCAGATAAGTGTCCACCACAAGCACCTGAATGGCAATAATTCAAAATTTTCCCGGCTTCCTCATGTGTGAGGCACCTTTGTAAAATCGTATCAATACCATGATGGTAAAGAGTGTTGCCAATGATCAGATACTCTTTGGCTTGGTATCGGATACGTCACTGTTGTGAGCGAGAGGTATCGGGCTGGCAAGTTTGGATCAGGAGATAAATCAGTATATCTCCATACCATGGGTTAGATGATGAAATCAAGAACAAAGACTCATCTAGAATTGATGGTTCTAATGTTGAATCAATGACATTCGAGGGAAGGTTGCAAAGAAGCTAGGCGAAAACTAGATATTTCTTTGATTTGGATTTGATGAATTCCAAATCAAATTCTTGCAAAATGACGATCCATTTTCAGCATTTCCCCCCAGCAATTGATGTGAAAAAATATATGTCATAGGGTTGCAATCCGAAATGACAGTGGTCTTTCAGAGCAGGATATAGTGGTGAAATATTTGTACAACTTGAAAAGTAGCCAAAGCTAGCTTTTCAATGTAAAAGTACTTAAATTTTGTATCATTGATATTGTGACTCAAATAATATATTGGATGTTCAATCCCATCTTCTTCTTGTACTAAAACCATCACAATGGTTGTATCTAAAACGACGAGATACATGAAGTAGTTGTTTTGATAATTCAAGGAATACATTAATGATGCTCTAGTCAAGGTATATTTAAGAGCATCAAAGGAAGCTTGCGCAACCTAGTCCCAATGGAGGGGTATCCCATTTTTCAAAAGACGAGTAAATCCTTTAGCCATTTCAGCATAATTGGGAATGAACCTCCTCAGAAAGTTAGCCTTCCTTGGATTCTCTGTAACTATAGTAGATTGGAAGGTGGAGGTAAGTCAAGAATTTCCTGAACCTTAAGAGGGTCAAGTTGAATTCCTTCCTTAGACACTATGAAACCAAGCAAATGACCAGAACCAACAAAAAACACACATTTGTGTGGATTGAGTCTAATTTTGTAGTGTCGACATCGTAAAAATATAGCTCTCAAATGCTGCGGTTGATCAATCCACTTTCGTGAATGAGCAGGTAAGTCATCAAGGTATGGTTGAACAATATGCTTGATGTCATGGAAGACATAGTTCATTGCCCTCTGAAAGGTAGCCCCAACGTTTTTCAAACCAAAAGGGAGTTTAATGTAAGTGAATGTGCCCCATGGACAAATAAAAGCAGTTTTAGATTGGTCCTCTGGGCGGATATTGATCTGATTATAGCTGGAAAAGCCATCCATAAATGAAAATTTTTCACATCTGACACACTCATCAATAATCTAGTCGATAAAGGGAGTGGGATAATTGTCATTTGGACAAGCTTGATTAACATCCCTATAATCGACACACACTCGTATTGTCCCGTATTTCTTCATGACAAGAACAATATTGAAAACCCAATTAGTAAGAGGAACAGGGTATATGAAACCAGCATGCAAAAGTTTTTCAACTTCTGCTTTAATGGCAACAACCTTCTTTGGATGAACAGGAGGGAGGCGTTGTCACAATGGTTTGACATCAGGATACATTTTAATTTCATGTCCAACTATACTAGAGTCAATACCTGGGATCTCCTCATATAACCATGTAAATATATCTCGGAATTCACGAAAGAGAGCATGGTAAATATCAAGTTCTGATGGAGAACAAGATTTTCCAACATGAATGTTTTCTAAAACTCTAGCTTTGGTTGAAATATTGATAGAAATAGTTTCTTTTATATTTGACAAGTTTCGCTCGGAATCTACTGTATCTATAAAAACAAAATTTGAAAGAAAATCAACAACTAAAGGGTGATTAAGTTCATTTTAAAATTCTTCTATGTGATCTGGAAGATGCAAATGATGATGATAATATTCCCATGGTTCTTCTTCCATGATCATTGGTTGGACGATTCTTTCTTTAGTAGAAAATATACGTGAAAAAGGATTAGAGGAAGTACCATATTCTAATGAACGATCTACCCATACAATTGGCGAAGATGGATTTGGGTTCGCCGCGAAAGCCAAAAATATTGATTGCTATGCAAGCTCAATGGGGCTTAGCGACATGATTTCATTACTACTATCAACTTCAGTACTATTGGTAATATTCCTTAAATCAGATGAAGTGGAAGATATCATGTTGCAAGTCTCAACTTTTGTAACTTCCGCCATGTGTGATGGTGACAGTAGCGAAAAAGTACCCAATAGGGAAGAATCCTTGAAGAGACTACACCAATGTTTTGAAGAGATAGCGGTGGTCCGTGAACTAACGGAATGCTTCCAGTAGCCTGTGAACTAGAGGTGAAGAAAGCGAGTTGATCAATAATTGTGATTCTGCCTTTATGAGGGAATGCAATCATACAAAAGTATGACGAAACCACAACAACCATAGCATATACCCACAATATTCCTAGCAAAATGTTATATTCAAGGGGTCTGTCAACGACCTCAACTTCACCAGTTACTATTTTCCCCTCTAGTTCAATTTGCAGATTACTCAAAATTCCACAAGGCGTATATGTGCGATCGTCGAAATCTTTTAACATTGTTGGTGAACGTGACAAAGGCAGTGAGCCAAGTGTTTTCCAGCAATTCATTGACATAATACAAGTAGATACCCCCTCGTCAATAATGGTTTGGTAAATAAGTTTATTCAAGGCATTTACTTGAATCATGAATTCTAATTCCGTTGGTAACTGTGGCGTATAACCCGCATGGTTGAAAACCGCAAGGTTGGAATCTGTTGGATCGATTCCACCAATCGCTGACAACAAAGCCCGCTTTTGGGAGGCACAATTCTGAAGCACCTTAAGGGTCGACATAGCAGAAGGTGACTGAGCCAAATCTTCTACTATGTTATAGTTTTGTGTTGCTTAAGCTCGAGGGTTAAATGTTGATTTATGTACAACTCCCTTAGGGGGTTTTATTTTTAACTCTGGTGCAATAGGTAGTGGAATAGGATCAAACAAAATCGAAGTCAAAGTATTAGGTTGATCAGTGGCCTGGTTATTCGACAACGACTATGAGTTTCCATAATATTTATTTCATGTTGACACCAAAACATCAATTTTAGGCATAGAGGCAGATAGCATAAGAACTTGGGAAGTGGAAGCATGATTTGTAGCAACCATATGTGTCTCCAGGTTCGCAAAAGGATCAATCAACATTGTGGATGTACTAGAAGTCATAAGAAGCTTTGAGACTTCAGAGTGGTGAGGACAATCTCACATAAAGTGCTCATCGTTACAAATTAAACATGGGTAATGAGGTTTCCTAGCTGAAGGAGAGGAATTAGATGATTTCTATTGAGGGGGATTATTTTGTTTTTTCTTGTTTTTCCCCTTCTTCTTACTTCCTGGTTGCTTTTCATTCTTGCCTTTATCAGATGACAGAACATTAATTTCAGAAGTAAGAGTGTTATCAGATGCATTTAAAGTTTTATTGGAAATGTCAAGTGTTTGACCAGATGGTCTACTTGTTGTTTGTGTGCTCGAAGAACCAATCACACCATCACCGGCATGAGAGTCCTTACTCGATGGTGGTGGAGGAATAATATAAGCTAGTTCGGGTGCATTTGGGATCTTGTCATAGAGTGTGCCAAATTATATATAAATCAAGTCCAAATATTGGGCACGAGCAGTTACTTGCTCTTTAGCGATAACTCCCCCTTTCGCCACATCCTCGATGATAGATGGCAACAAGGATTTTATAAACCACTCAACTAAAAGCTGATTAGGAACATAAGTTTTGACCATTCGACGATGACGATGCCACTCATGAATATGATCAAAGATATGAGTAGCAGTAGTCTATTTAAATTTGGTCAATAGTTCTGTTCCAGTTTCATATTGTATGGGTAACTGGAAGTGGGTTAAAAATGTGATAGCTATGGATGTAAATATATCAAAAGAAGCTCATGGTAACTCAATGTACCACTTCACAGCCAGACCAGTAAGTGTTCTATGGAAAAGACGTAGTCTCTAACTGAATCATCATTCAAGGAGTTTGATGAACACCATAAATGAAAAGTCATGACATGGTTGTACGGGTCTTCTCTAGGGTTTCGATTGAATTTCAGAATATCAGAAGGTAATTTATGAGGTATCACTGGCCACCAAGGTGCATAAAGAATTGGATCATTGGTAAGATGATTTAGATATGGTAATTCAAGTGTTGCAACAAAAGGAAACTATATATTGAGGTTAGGTTGAGCATAACCAGGGTAAGATGGGATTGCTTGGGAAAGAGGCCTTTGCATACCAGCATAAGGCATCTATTGCTGGTAACCTTGATAGGGGTAAGTTTGTTGAGCAAATCCAGTATAAGGTGGTTGTTGGGCACCAGGATAAATTTTCTGTTGCCCAAACCCAACATAGGCTTGTTGACCAGGACCTGGGTAAACTTGTTGTTGACCAAACCCAGCGTAGGCTTGTTGACCAAGCCTAGGATGAGATTGGTACTGCTGGATTTGATGTCGTTGATATTGGGGCTGCCAAGGCTGTTAGAGAAACTATTGTTGATATAACTGTTGTTTCCTACCATTATAAGCTTGACCAGGTTGTGAATACACTAAACTAGTGTAAGTCTGAGTCATTCCTAAAAAAGGTAAATTGGCCTGAGCTTGTTGAATTCCTAGCACAAACGGTTGTTGTAAAATTGCCTGAGAAGGTTGAATCTGTAAACCTGAAACTTGGGGGTCTGAGGTTGAAGGACCAGCGTGCACAGGTTGAGATACAGCTAAATGAGCTTGCGACTGAGGTAAAGTTGTAACAATAGGTGCAGTAGGTATGGATGAGACAGATTGCATAGGTTGTGATGGATACACAAGCCTTGGTTGAACGGGCATTGTTGGCTGCCACTAGCAAATAGTCATTCTAGGTTGACCTAAAGATGATGGCATACCGCCATATGGTTTCCCCCCATAAAATGCAAGAAAAGGAGATTGTGCATATTGTTCTCTTTATGGGGGTAATCCAGTGTAAAGTGGATACATTGGATGGTAACCAGATGAACTAGCTTGATATTGACTTTATGGGTCAAGTTGTTCAATATCCGTTAATGAAGAACCAAATAAAATTCTTGTAGAGGACATGGGTGAAGACCAAGGGCTAGAAGCAACACTTGAGTGGCTTCCAGATATAGGTTGGTAACCCAATGGGATGGACAGAACACCATACAATTGTGACTCAGGTGTCATTGTAAACATTGAAGAGGTAGCAACAGAAGATTCTACAGTAGTTGTAATAGATGGTACAGTCTAGGATGTTGACTCTACCATATTCAAATGTCCTAATAAATTTCCTAATGAATCAACAGCTGTCTGAAAGTAATCAGGATCAAAAGGAGCAGTAAAATGAGGAGTATGAGGATAAAGATAAAGTATAGGTCCAAATTGAACTAGAGTTCTAGGTATTTCTTCCTCAGGTTCCTCTTCTATTGAAATCAAACCAGGTGGAAGGATTTCACTGTCAAGTCCGTAATAGATTTCTAGTATTTGTTCCTAAGGTAAAGGGAAGTATCGATAGTTACAGATGTCTGAGGATGAACTGGTTGATCTTCTTCTGGTATGGTAACAACTTCAGATTGCTCAAATTCAAGATCCAAGTGTTCTGGGAAAAGAACAATAGGTTCAGGTTGGGCTTCTTGAACAACTTCTGGTTCATAAGTAACTTCTGATTGAATGGTGATAGGTTCAGGATCAACTTCTGGTTGAATAGATTCAAGTTCGAAAGTAGTTTCCTGTTGAACAATTTTGGCTTGATAATCAACTTCTTGTTGGACAGCTTGGGTTACCATTTCACTAGGTTCACTTCTAGTGTCCTCAGGTAATTGTGGAAATTCCACTTCATTAATAGATATACCAGTAATTGTAGGAGTAGTTGGAGTCACAATACTTACCGATATAGGTGTTTCTGGTAATTCAGATGAAGAACCAAAAGTTTGGGATGTACTGGATTCAGTCAAACAAGACTACTTTGACCAACTCAGTGTAGCTTCAGGAGGTAAAGGTGGTTTACTTGCTATCCTCCATGAATGACGAGGTAAGGGTTGATGTTCCTCCACGATTGCTAATTGATTTTATTATAAAAAATAAATAAACAAAAGGGTAAGCTAGGCAAAAGGATTACCAAGCAACTGTGAACTGTAGAATACCTCTCAGCGAACCGAGAAGTATGGCAGGAAATCTCCTCGAATGTTGTGTTCAATGTATCACAATGTACAAGGCATCCAACTCGGTTACCTAAGGATGGATAGCAACCTAATGTAGTCCTCCCATATATACCCGAAAGTATGTGGAGGCCCAATCCATGTTAGTGATGTCTAATGCGAAACCGCACAGTGAGAACATTCCTTTATACTTTACGTAGTGTAACACCACCCTCTATACCCGAAGGTACATGGATGAGCTACAATATACTCACGTACGTAGAATGAGGTATCACATTTGGAATGTATCACAGACAAGTTAGCGACAACTTCTATGTTTTACGATGCTAGAACACGTCTCTAGCCTAGAACCTCTAAATGTTTTGTGTTAGGTGACAATGCTCCATTAGGTTAATTGAGGTTAATTTTAAGTTGATATTGATTAAGAGTTTGTCTTTCAAGGTTCACCGCGTGATGTCTTTGAAATTCCTATAATGCAACTATAATGAGAAACATTCTTTCCATTTGATTTTGAACAATGAAAACCTTAACTGCAAGGGATAGAGAAATCAGAATGTTTGATCAAAGAACAAAGAGCACATCTAATGCAATTTCCCTAAACTATTCCTATAAGCATGCACAAACGTTTCAATGCACAATGCAAGTTTTTATTTTCAATTCCCTTAATGTTGAGATGAACAAAAGGAAACTAATGCACATACAATCAATCAATCTTTTTGCAAGAACAAAGACTTTACGACAGTTCCTTTTCGAAAGAAATGAATACTTTTACGACACTTTATTTTCAACAAAGATTCATCGACTATAATCTAACTTTGACAATGAATTGATAATGATAAAGAAATCATTTAAGAAACACTAAACAATCAAGGCCAAAATAGGGCTAGGAAAAGGAAATACAAATTGATTTCAGAGACACAACAACCATTGATCTTTCAGCAAGCAAAAAAGGAAGGAAATTTGGAAAAAACCAAGCCAAAGGTGGGATTTTTGACCTAAGGAGGATCAGTGCAGCCCTGAATGGGAGATAGTGTGCTTCAGAGCACTGTCATAATCCAAGGGTTCTCTGCAGCGCACTGTGTCTAGACCAAGCCTGCGCTAGTGCCAGAGAAGCCATTCAAGGGTCATTCAAGCACAATTTTTGACCAAAAAACACTTCAAAAAGGTTGAAATAAGATCAATGGAGGGAAGAAAAGTATACTAGGGTGTACTAGGATGAAGATAAACTACCCGAAATGATGATCATTCCCCAGTATGGTCGCCAATTTATTATGTGGAATTTTGCATCTACGGATAAACACAATTTCCCTAAGTGGGTAGCTACACTTAGAACAATAGAATTAAAGAGTTTAACCTTTTCCTATAGAATATAAATAAGACAAGGGACCTACTTTTTATCTTTGGCTTCCCTTTGTCTCCTTTGAATAGCTATCGTCGCTCCTTCTCGAATTGAATATGGTTGATAAGTACCTGCAATCATAAACATAGGACAAAAACTAATCAAAGTAAGAGATCTATCTACTATAAGAAAATGGAATTGAAAGAATTTACACATATAATCATCATACATAAAGAAAAGAATATGGGAAAAGGTGTAAACAACATTATTAAGTAGAAGGAAGAGTTACAACCAAAGACGTCCGATCCCATGTCACTCATCCAGCTTGAGTTCCATCCTTCATCACACCAAAAGCACAACACTCCAGCAGCATAACAATACTTGCTTATAATCTCAAACCTCAAACCAACAATATCTCCTTACAATTCTTCAAAGTCTAGCCGCTGATCACTATGATGAGTGCTCAATTATAGGGAAATAGAGGTGGCTTTGTCATAAATTGGGCATTGAATGGATTTCCAATTTGGGAGTTAGTTTCCATGGAGGAAGAGATGAGAGGATAGGATGTTATTTGATTCATTCCCTATCCAATTTCGAGCTCATAGGAGAGGATAAGAGGTGGGAATCTTCTAGAATGGTATAGAATGTAGGAATATTCCCAAAACCCTATGAATATTTCACTCAATCTTGCCCAACGCAGGTCAAAGTGGGCCTAGGTGCTCTGGAGAGCAGGCTTGAATGGGCCTAAGTGCTTTGCAGCACATTTATCCCTGACCAAGGTTGGCTGGTCCCTCAAGGAGTCATTTCAGGATGTCTTCAGGCCAGGAAACTCTCAGGAATGATGGCATTCAATGTGATGACTTGTCTAGGGAACGTAGCAACTGAATTAGGGTTTGATGATCTCTAATAGTATTGATCTAAATGTTGGGAGTGATGTGCCCAAATAGACCTATAACAAGAACATAAAAAGGATGAAGAACCACTGTTGATTTATTGTGCCAATTGTAGAAAGAAGCACTTCCTTGGAAAGTGCCCACTTAGTGGTCTGAAAGTTTGGAAAATTTGCAAGGATGGTCATGCAATTGAACATTTCCCATCACTTCCAAGATTACTAAAGGTACTCAGGAAATCAAGTAAGGAATCGAATCAACCACCAGATATAACTCAAAACTCGTCACCATTTCCTCAACAATTTATAATCTTGTTGTTCCATGGCAAAATTTTAATCCTCCTCCAATTGAATATCCTACTTCATGGCCACAATGGCCCTCTCCCTAGAATTCTTCTTCGAGTTAAATATCCCCATGGCCTCAAGAATGGTTTAGAGCATTTTCCCTAGGGCAGTCTTTTATGCAAAATCAACAACAAGTCATCCTCCTCCATGGTCCCATCTACCTGTGCAACCTTACCCTGATCCATATCCTATCGCTAATCCATACCCTATCCCTAATCCATACCCTATCCCTTATCCTAATCCACATCCTAGCCCTTATCCTAACCCTAGACCTATACCTAATCCAAACCCTAGACCTAACCCTAGTCTAAATCCTAACCCAAATCCTAATCCAAATCCAAATCCAAATCCTAGTCCAAGCCTTAACCCAAACCCTAGCCTAAACCATATCCCAGACCCTAGTCTAAACAAGGAGGTTGCACAACAATCTAAAACAAGTATTCTTCTTGTTATTCCCCTAATTAATGAAATGATATATCTTTGAGGTTGGGGAAAGGGGCTAGTTTGGAAACACCTCCTATCACTATAGAGCATTCACCCTGGGAAGATCTAATTCAAAGACCATTAGAGGAGAAATATTTGATTGAAAGCTATTCTGAAATTGTTGTTGAAGCTAAAAGCCCTAAAATTTCCCTTAATCATTCTTGTCAATTTGAAAAGCAGATATTTGAGCCCGAACTTGAGGGATTTTCTTTTGGCTTTCACCAGATCCCTTATGCCTCTTGGAGAGTGATTATCAAGTTGTGGAAAGCTTGCATCATTTGGAGAATCATGAATATGTAGATGGCATTGAATCCTGGTTTCAAGCAGTCATCAACACACCTTATTTCCTCATCATTCGACAACTCTTGGTACCATATCAATTAAAGCAACTGATTTCTCATACTCTGGTATGTGTTGAAGCTTACCCTTTAAAACTTAGTGTGAGTATATTAAATTAACATTTTGTTACGCACATGGGTACATTGAAGTACTCCTACACTTGAAGGAGACCTTCCCGTCTTTAAATTAGGGTAGGGTAGTATTAGAACAATAAGTAAAAATGTCATTTGAAATAGCAACACTCTTGAAACTGCAATTATTAAGGCACAACTTTTGGAATTTCTATCATTAAGCACTCTTGTGGTAAGACTTGTTAGAATAAATTCACTCTTAATGCCTCATATTCTATAAAGTGACTTTGATTATTGGTTGATATTAATCATTGGGTCAGTTAGGGGGATTGTTATTGTTATTTTTAATACTTTCGATTCATAAGTTTAAAAACTTACATTTGACCTATTCATTATAACAAACTATCATCCAAGAAAACATTTCAAGTTTCTCTTTGAAGGTATTGATAAAAAGCCTCCTATGGTGGACCACTCTTATAAAACCCTAATGAGCTCTCGTGATAACCCTAGCATGATCAAGTTAAGGAATCTTTTAGTCATTATCCGAGATGTTTTCTTTAAAATGAGTCTTTAGGGTAGAAGGATCAATCAGTAAAGATTAGTAATTAAAAAAATTTCACGCCATTCCGTGCTCTTATGGAGTAGATTTGCCTTCCCACCTATTAAGTAACCTATTTAAGGTTAATTATAATCAGAGTTTCTTTTTAAATGATTAATTGAGGGATGGGAGGTCTCATTACGAGTCTACCTACCATGATCATGGGTCGTAATGAGAATGACATTACCGCTACTAGTCACCAAGCCAGGGTAATGACTTTTAGTTGAAAAGCTAGGAGACAAGAGTTCTCATCACGAGCTGACTTGTTTGTTCTTGTTAGTTCTTGTGAATGGAATTGTTGTTAGTTGGTTACCAAGCTAGGACAATGGCCTTCAATTAACTTCTAAAATAAATGTAAATGCTTTCAATTGACTCTAAATTTATATCTAATAGATGGGACACACGCATTTCCCGAGGTTAAAAAGCATCCATGTCAAGGCTATAGATTCTTGCTGGCAGCAGGGCCATGCCTCTGGTATTAAAGTTAATTTTACACAATGATTTACTTAGTTGTTTTTGTCTTTCCCTAAACTCATTATCATATCTCTCTGAGAATGGTTTTAAGATCCTTTCAATAATGTGCTTTGGAGTTCTATATTTAGGAAATAATTTGGTTTTTATGGATGTGGGACCCTTAGTATAGGTGATTCACTTTGTTTGAATAAGAGGAGATTCAACTATATGCTTGGGTAATGGTAAGATGGTCATCCTAGGAAGGTATCATTTTGTCATACTTCTTTTTCCTTATTTCCATCCATTTTAATTCCTTGGTTTTCAAATAATCTCACTTCTATTTATAATAATGAGGTTATTGAAAGTGAAGACTTACTGATTTGGATAACTCTTGAGATGCTTTATGGAAATTTCTATGGTTGGCTAATTCATTATGATACTATCCTTGTAGTTTAGTGTTTTTTTAGCAGCCCTGGTATTATACTTTCTTTGGATCAATCTTAATGAATAAATAATCCAGTATAAAAACAAACCAGACATGCATTATCTTTTAGAACAATAAAATATAGCATGGAAAATTTGTTTACATATGGTTGCAGGAACATTTATGGTTCAAATTTGTTTTTTTTTTTTGCAAGGGAACATCAGTAGCAGTTGATTCACTTGCCTAAGGACATGCAAGATGATCGACATGGGGGGATGTTAGGCCCCGGATTGTCGTGTTTAATTCATAGTCTCACCCTATGCTTACTCATGGTTTTCATTGTTATTACTATCATTTTTCACAATTGTTGGGTAGTAGCTTAAACTTGGAGCATGATCACGTAAGTGTTCATTATTTAACCTATTTCTTTATTTCAATAAGATTTGCATCAAAATAATTATTGATGATGGTCCTTGTGTTGTCTCAGGAATGCATATGAAATAACGATCAAAGATACACATGCATCAACAATTAATTCCACTTAGTTCTGTTCCTATACCAATACTCCTACACTAGCATTCCTGCACTAGAGAGCAACCAATTTGGGGCTTCGAAATTTCAACATGCTTCCAGGGAAAACTGAGGAAGGTTATTGTCCAAAATGATGTTATAACACATTCCCATGAGATGGAATGTGCACAGGTCACACATGCGGGTCTCTAGACGAAAATCAACAAATCTGCTCAAAATTCGCACAGTTTCAAACTGCCAAGTTTGACCTCGAGTTTCGTGCAATTGGAGGTGAATCTAGAAATTTTGAGAAAATAGGTTTTTTTTACCAATATAACAAATTATTTATGACCAAAACCATTTCTCAATATTCGCTTTTTTTCAAAAGTTACATGCGGGTCTTTAAGGAAGTTTCATAAAAAACATTGTTTTTCCAGAATTCTAGAATCTTGTAAAAAGAGTCTGTGTGAAGGGAGGATATGTTAGTATAGCTTCATATTGCTGGTTTGGAATTGGAACATATGGCTTGGGATGTAAAGAACTAATTCAATTTTAATAAAAGACTTCTAATGCATGGTTTCTTTCTCCAAATCTATTTTTTTAATGATCATTCTCATTCTGTAATTTGATTTCATTTTAAGAGAGTGAGATATGGATGGTTTGTGCCCAAACAACCAAGCTCAACATCCCTCACTTTAGATTAGTTTTCAATCGTTAGAAATTAGCAAAAATTGTGTTGAATGATGATTTTCCGTGTATGAACAGTTTCTTTGATATACTTGCATGACTCAAAACATTCAAAGATTGTTTCCTTTTAGATTTGAGTAATGATCTCATCATGAATCATTAAGGACTATGTTAATGAAGCATGAAGGATGATTGAATGCGAATTCTGAAAACAATTCTATTTAAATTGTATAATCTTGCATTTTGTACTTATACAGAGTTATTCTGTACTTAGACAAGATTTGTAATATCATGTTTTATATGAATGTCCAATGATAATAAGACAAGAAGCTAATGGTTGTAGCTTAGTTAGAGTTGAAGTATGGTTGGATTGAGAGTTGCAGGTTAATGTTTTTCATGAATAGGCTTTCTAAGTTTATTTTTTGTACTTTTAAATTAGAATAAACTTTGATTTTTAAATGTGTGAGAACATTAATTTGAAATATTTAGTTTCCTTCGAGTGTTTGAGAGTATAATGTTAAGAAAGATAAAATACTACTTTGAATTCTTGTTGGCTTTCATCCTGTGACTTAGTCTTAGTGATTAGATTTGGTTTTGTTGGATTGTTTATTTTCCTTAAGTTTAGAATCACTTGAATTAGAATTAGTTTTGTTTAAGACTGAAAATAGAATAATATTGATATTGAATGATAATTATTTTTGTTTGATTTCAGATTTCTAAAGTTTATTGTTTGAATTATAGTTAAGATTTACTTGCATTGAGATTAAGTTTGATTGAATTACTTTACTTAGATTCAGATTAAAATTGTTTATTTACATGCTATACTTAATTCAAAAATAGGAATTTGATGTTAATTTAGGTTAGATGCTCTGATCCTGCGTTACGTACGCTTGTGCCTCTAACTCTTACGACCCCATATTGATAATTTAATGTTGGAATTATAAAACATATAACTTCCCCAACGTTTTTGGCATCGTTGCCAGGGATGTGCTAAAGGGATTAGAGCATAGTTTATTTCACAAGTTTTTGGTGTGATCTTAATTGCAGTGCAATAAGGGCAGAGAAGATGGTAAGATGCGAGTGAAGAGCCACGCATCTGCTTTGGTTTGGGGCCACTCTAAAGTCTATTTGTCCAAGTAAGTGAGGATTTCAAGTTTGGTAAGTTTTCTTGCAATTAGTAGTTTTAATTCATTTAGATTAAAATTTCAAACCCTTTCAAGATAAAACATTTTGGGTGCTATAAGAACCCCCTATATATACTAATCCATGTGATGACAAAATATACCAGTTGCCTTGTTGAGAATAGGAAAATGGTATTTTGAGGAATCATTCAATGAGGAGTTTTAATGCTGCTACAGAGACATATAAATCATCCAATGAAGAACTCACAAGTGCAGAATTTAATATTTTGTTTTAACATAAATTTAATATTATTAAATCTTTGATTGCAACATTGGATGATTTACAAGAAGAACATAAAAAGGATGAATAACCACTACTGATTTATTGTGCCAACTATAGAAAGAAGCACTTCCTTGGAAAGTGCCCACTTAGTGGTCTGAAAGTTTGCAAAATTTGCGAGGATGGTCATGCAACTAAACATTTCCCATCACTGCCACGGTTACTAAATGTACTAACGAAATCAAGTAAGGAATCGAATCAACCACTAGGTATAAGTCAAAACTCATCACCATTTAATACTTGAACTAATGATTATTATCCTGAGCAGGTTCCTCAACAGATTTATAATCCTATTGTTCCATGGTAAATTTTTAATCCTCCTTCAATTGAATATCCTACTTCATGGCCACAGTGGCCCTCTCCCTAGATTCTTCTTCGAGTCAGATATCCCCATGGCCTCAAGAATGGTTTAGATCCTTTTCCCCAGGGATGTCTTTCATGCAAAATCAACAACAACAACAACAACCACAATTTCCACTCCATGCACTACCATGTCATCCTCCTCCATGGTCCCATCTACCTGTCAACCTTACCTTGATCCATACCCTATCCCTTATCCTAATCCACACCCTAGCCCTTATCCTAACCCTATACCTATACCTAACCCACACCCTAGACCTAACCCTAGTCCAAAGCCTAACCCAAATCCTAATCCAAATCCAAATCCTAGTCCAAGCCTTAACCCAAACCCTAGCCTATACCATAGCCCAAATCCTAATCTAAACAAGGAGGCTTCATAACAATCTAAAACACCTATTCTTCCCGTTGATTCCCCTACTGAATGACTGATATATCTTTGAGGTTGGGGAAAGGGGTGAGTTTGGAAACACCTCCAATCACTATAGAACATTCACCATGGGAAGATCTGATTCAAAGACCATTAGAGGAGCAATATTTGATTGAAACCTATTCTGTACTTAATTCAGAAATTGGAATTTGATGTTAATTTAGGTTAGATTCTTTGATCCTGCATTACCTACGCTTGTGCCTCTAAGTTTTACGACCCCGTATTGATAATTTAATGTCGTAATTATAACACATAAAACTTCCCCAACGCCCCCCTCGCATACCGCTTATCTCCTTGCGCAAACACTCTACCACTATTCATGTTGTTTTCACCTTTCGCTACATTTAGCCATGACTATTTCTCCTAGTAAATTTAGTAAGCGACCGTTACATCTGTTATTTCTCCTGCCAACATTCAATTGCATTAAATCTTTTGTGCCATTAACGGTTAATCCAAACAAAATATGTTATGATTTCCTTGATAAAATTTGTTATCCCCACCAAACTAGATTCTTTCTCCATTCTAACTACAACTAGAGCTTCTAGAACGACACCACAAGTGAATTACAACGAATAGTAGCCTCAAATCATCACTACTTCCGAGTAATTTTCCAATTGTTCTCAATAGTTTTATTTTTCCCAAATGACCAACCATGAAGAAAAATATAAAGTGTTTATAGACAATCCTCTGTTACCCCCTTGTGATCAATTTAGATGATTTACCCCTTATTTATACTCATTTCGAAATTATTGAAACCAATTGTGAATTCGACTTGTACAAGCTTCAAAATTGGGCATTTCAAAAATATGAAGATGCCAGTGATAGATTTTCTTTCAGGGAGTCCTTACTTCCTCAGTTTTGTTTCCCTCAAACATACCATTTTCCACAATTTTTCACCTAGTGTGGAGCATGATACCTCCACAGTCAGAGAGCTGTAATTGCTCAAAATAATGAAACTCTTTTCTACATAACATCTGAGTCAATATGTCAGGCCCTCCACTTAAACCCTTAGGACTCCTTTCACCCTTTTTCCACTGATGTTCTTATGGAGATTTATCATAAACTTTATTTTTCAGAAAGAGCACATATCTTTGAGTCTTTTCTACCAGAAAATTTAGAATTACCTAGAACAAACCCACCTTATCCCTTTGTAATGTTCCCTGAGATGTCTAGTTAGGTTATTTCCTTAGTTTCTCGTATGTGAGGATATCCCAATGATTAGTGAGTAGATGAAGTTATTTGGGGTTCTTATCAGTGTTTTCTTCTGGTAAAAGACCTTCAATTATGTTCAACTACAGTCAATTTTTGTCTGATGCAATTCATGATCAGTTCTGAAAGTTTAGTGTTGAAGGGTCATTCAAGCACAAGAAAATTTTGGTTTACTTATTTGTAAATCATCAATCGGAAAGGTTCAAGTTTACTCTAAAAAATTGGATGTTGAAGGAAAACCACAGTTAATGATTCATTGGACCTCATTAGTGATGAAAAATTCTGAAGAATTCTCTTTCAGTGACTTTGTTAATTAGTTCCCTAAGTTTCTACAAATATAAAAATGATTCTAGATTTGAGTGAGTAGTCTAAAGCTAGAGACTGGTATTTATATCAGAATTTTATAGAGATTAGAATCTATGGTTGCGATCCACCTTATAAACTACTAGTGTTCCTCTCCGTGAGGATTTTTCCACTAGAATATATCAAACAAATGATGAACATGGATGATGTTCATTTTCTTTCCAGGAAACAAAAAGCTCAATTTAAACTAAAGGCATAGGTTGGCCCATTCATAGTCAACACTAGAGCTACAGTAAAAGAAGTCAATGGTTTGTTAAGTGAGATGAAGTTTAGATTGAGTTTTAGTTGGTCATACAATCCATTAGGAGTAATATTATCAATGAGATTTGGGAAGAAGTCCGCACCATATGTGCATATTGCAAAACCTAAGATTGAACAATATGCCAACAAAGAAGAATCAGAAGAGAATATATTATTGGAAGTTGAGGAGATAGTTTTTTAATCAAACAATATTGGAAACTCCAAAGATGACAGAAAATAATTGAAAAGACTGAGAGAAATCTTATCCCCAGTAAGATCAAAGTTATAGAAGACAACATTCAAAGTGTGAAAGAGAAGAAAGACCATAAATGTTGAAGAAGAGTCCTCATAAGTTCAAACTTCTGAAGAACCTACCACAATCATACTTTCAGGAGAATCTGCATTTTCATTATAGCAAATTGAAGAAACCACCATAGATTCTCCTTCTCTTTATACTTCAAGGTAGCAAAGTATTTTTGCAAAATTCTTAGAGATGAAGAAGAAAAGCGAGGCACTAAAAAATTTAACATATGCAGAGTTCAGGAAACAATCTCCCACAACTCAGACTATGTTACTTTCTGCCTTAGATAGTGAAAGAGGAAAGTTTCAATTAGAATTTTTGGAACCAAAGGTCCATGTACCTAAAAGTTTTGAAGATTACAAAACCTCTATGTTTTCATTTGATACTAAATAGAGACATCCTTATTGTAGCGGCTACAATCACCCTCCAAAATTTTGCATGTGCTTTGTTTTGGATCCTCCCTCCTCAAATCATAGCAGTTCATCTTACACTCACGCAGGTACTTTTGCGTTACTTGACTTTTATCTCCTACTTACAGCTTGTGTTTTCTAACTTGATTTGTTGTCTAACCCGCAAGTCGATCTCTTGACTTGGTTTCAACCCAGTTCTATGCCTGCCTTAGTGAAATGTGTAATCTTTGAAGGCAACCAGCCTTCAGTCAAGGAATTGCGCAATCCAAGCCTCCAATGAGCCTTCGGCTTCAAAACTACGTAGAGCCAACTGATAGCATTCCTTGAACTAGTAAACTACGCATATCATGAGAGGTAACCTGAGCCACTTAGCCCAAAAATTGTGCAAAAGAATTCCCTCAGTAGTTGCCCGATGCATGACCTAGTCAGTTGTCCAGTTTCCCTAGGAACTACACAATCCCTCAGTGATTGCATGGAAACTTTTTCCTGAAAAAGCAAAAATCAAAAATCAAAAAAACATCCCTAAAAATAGGGATCTATTTTTAGCATTCAGAGTTATTGAGTTATTTTTGGAAACTGCTGCCAAGTGTCGCTTTTTCCTAGGTTTTTGGCCTTCATGTCATAAACCCTAAATCAACCAAATCTATTTAATGGTCACCCCGAGAGCTCATTTTCACATTCAATCTTGGAACTCTAGCATTCTAGAGGAGATCTAGGAACCTTCGGCACAGTCGTCACAAATTTTCTGGGTAAGTCTTCTTTTTCTAGTCTTTTGTTGCTTTTTCTATCACTTTTGTTTACTTTTCTTGTGAGAGTGTTGTTTTAGCCATTTTGTTGAATGACCACTGGAATTTTGATTTGTTTTAGCTTGTAGAGGTGTTTTTTTAGGTTTTGTATTGCTTTCCCCAAGCATCGCATGCGTAACCTAGTTGTTTCACTCACGGTCGTTGTTGCGGTGATACTCTCCACATGCTTCATTCTTCTTCAGTTTGATTAACTCTTGCACTTTTTTTGTTTGCATGCATCATCATTCACTCAGATTTTCACCCAGCTTCACTTCTACTTTCAAATCTACTCATTTTCATGTTGTCGTTGGGCAGATCTGGGATCCCTTGGCCCGAATCTAGCTCTTCTGGCATGCTCTATGCATTTATACATCTCAAGGCTCTGCCTTGGCTCTAGGAATTGTGTATAGGCGGCCAAGGCCTGGCTGCAACTGTGCACTACGTAGTTCCAGGAGCTAGTCTTAAGCCTTGGTCACTGGGATTGCGCAATTTGTAGTCCCAGCTGGCCTCAGGCTCACTGAACTGTGAATTGCGTAGTTCCAGTCAGCATCACCTGCCCACTAGCATCTGGAACTCTGCAATGTGCATAACTATCTGGCAATTAGTCACCTCTAAGAGCTAGTATTGTGCAATTCTTCCTAGCAATTTCCTAGTTCGTTGTTTGGTATGTTCGTGAAGTGATTTTGGTTTCACACTAATATTTGCATGCCATGAGTGTCCTCTCTATCTCCAGGTATAACAATTGTTGAGAAACTCTCCACAGTTACAAGCAACATGGCTTCCAAGAGAGATGCATCAAAGGATACTGTTGAAAGTAGCACTAGGGATGTAGTTGAACAAGTGTTAGTGAGTTTACCAGTTTATACAGACACTCAGTTGTTCATTGAGAAGGGCATAAAGTTAACATGGAAGGAAATCAAGGATATCTTTGTAGGAGGCTTCAACGAAGATCTAGAATATCGACAGGGTTTTTCAATATCCACCTATTAGGCTTACATAAGGTTGCATGAAGGTACCCCACATTCCCATGTGTGGACATCATCCACTAGATTGTCTCATAGACAAATCCCAAGATGATGACATTGAGCAGTGTCAGTGGAACACAACTTGCTAACTTCAGGACGAAGAATTACCATTAGATGTATCACTTACCTCAACCGGAGAACCACATGGATGAACTTTTTTTAATTTTAGGTATGTTCTATGCTAGAGAAATTTATTTCAATTTCTTTTCCAGATTAGCAATCACATCAACATAAAGTAAACTAGAGATAGAACATAAATATAAATTGCAGAAGACAAGCCAAGACAAGAGGACACAAGATGCGGCACTAGCCAGGGACAAACCCCAATGTGGGGAAACCCTTGATCAATTCTTCTTTTATGTTCTTCAAAGTTTAGCAGAGAGAGAGATAGTACACTTACAATAGAAATAAAAACTTTGACTTATCTATATCTGAGCATAGATCATCTCCTATAACGATGAGATCACTTGAAGACATTCCGCTTCAATTGATTCTCTAAGGTGACGGCTTCACCTACTGTAGTGCTACCTTTCGTCCATTTACTGCACATAACTGTGTGACACCATGTTGTACTGTCACATGTGTTGAACCTTGATGACTGAGCTGCTCCTGCTCTCATCATCATGCTGCTCATTATGTATCATGCCCACTGTTTCATTCATCATCATGCTTCCCTTGCTAATGTGCATCATTCATCATCATGTTGCCCTTGCTAATGTACCCATCATGCATCATCATGCTACCCTTGCTGATATGCCCATGATGCTGAATCTTTCATCATTATGATCTGAGACTGTTTATCCTTATCATTCTCATTCTGTTGAGACCGTGTCCTTTCAAGGATCTTTTGATCATCATCGAAACCTTAATTTATGTATGATTATGATCCCAGTCTCTTTGATGAGACTGACACTCTTTACTGAGGTGATCACTGTTTCTTTCATTACTGCATATTGGAACATTATTTAATACTCCACGTTGCTGTTGTTAGTGCTGCCATAAGGCACCGAGATCTATGTCTCAGGATTGTTGTGTGTAACATAGTCCCTTCGTCCAAGATTTTTATCTTCAGATCACTGTTGTATTATACTGTCCAATATGCTTAAGCAGCTACAAAAATACTGCTTCTTTCCATAGACAACCTTGGATTTACCACGCTGTCATCTACAACTTTGTGTTATAAACATGGATCCTTCACACTGTAGTGTAACTACTTTGCAGTGGCTAGGTACAACCTTCTAGCTGTTCCATCAATCTGTGATCCAGTATGAGTGCACCTTATAGCCATCCGAGGTGTAGTCTTTTGACAAGGATACCACCTTAATTTAATGCGGATCTATCACCCTTGAGTGCGGGTCCCTATACCTGAGTTCACTTCATATGTGGATACTTTATGCTGACTGCAGCTACCATACTTGACTGCGGATACCTGCAGCTGTTCCATATGACAATGGATTAGGGTAGCAGATTAGGGCATCACGTTATGTCTTCATGAACTGCGTGTAATCCATCTACAACATATAGCATATAAGGTCTCAGTGTATAGAGTTCATTGGTGTGTGTATAGTTTCTCCATTGCCAACGGATTAGGGCATCACGTAGATGTTTCCATTACTGTGCGTATAGATTCACTACGGCTAAGGCATCGTACTACAGCTAGGGCATCATACTAGGCCAACGTACTCTGTAGTGTCTCTCCTCCAAAAACCCAAGACGTGGAGAGGAGATCACATAAAGAGTGTGTATCAAATGAATTTAAGTCCTTACTTATTTATACTAAAACGTATATGACGAATAGACATGACTATTGGGCTTCTGAGCCTACTCAAGTTGCTGGCCGACTTGACAATTTGTTTTATAACATAAATAAATTCATAACTTCATAAATACTTATTGGAATCGGATGATCTTTAGATCAATCCTACACCTCTCGATGAGAGGGATCCAATAAAAATATTAGTTGCCATAAATAAGATGACCACATGGAGTTTGGCACTAGTTTCCGATTTTAACACTCCCTCTCAACTAGGGAGAACTCCATCCGTTGATCCATATATCCAACTGTACTATCTCTGCCATTAGTGCCCTACACTGCTCTGCTCAACTCAGCTCAGCTATGCTAGCTCTGCTCAGCTCTGCTAGCTCTGCTTAGCTCTGCTGGCTCTGCTGGCTCTGTTCTGCTCTGCTAAACCATGAAGAAGAAGAATTGATCGAGAATGTGTCATACCATTCTCCACTGACCCAAAGTCAGTCTCAGAGTGTGTACCACTGGTCCCAGACTAGTCCTCAACCGACCCGAAGTTAGTGTCATAATGGGTACAACTCCTACAACTAGTCCCAGACTAGTCCTCTACTGACTCGAAGTCAGTCTCAGAGTATGTACGACTGGTCCCAGAGCAGTCCTCTACTAACCCGAATTTAGTGTCATAGTGGGTAAAACTCCTACCACTGGTCCCAGACCAGTATCATTGATCCCAGATCAATGAAGGTCATCCTAGCATAGGGAGTATGGTAGATACAACGATGCATCCATTGGTACTACTATGGTCCCTATCATCATTTCCCCGCTCATTGATCAGATGAGAGGTACTTCCCATGAGTTACAGACTGCATGGGTAGGATGCCTCGAGAGGAGAACTAATCAATCCTGTCCACAGGAGAGCGAATCATCCTGTCCCACAAGAGAGCAAATCATCTTGTCCACAATCACCATGGAGAGAAAATCATCCCGGCCTCACAGGAGAACTAATCATCCTGCTACACAATCATCATGGAGAACACATCATCCAGATCTCACAGGAGAACTAATCATCCTTCTACACAATCGTCATGGAGAACACATCATCCAGGCCTCACAAGAGAACTAATCATCCTGCTACACAATCGTCATGGAGAACACATCATCCAGACCTCACAGGTGAACTAATCATCCTACTACACAATCGTCATGGAGAATGCACCATCCAGATCTCACAGGAGAACTACTAATCCTGCTACATAGTCGCCATGGGGTGTCACAGGGAAATTTTTGATTCTTTTACCTGGTACATGTACACCACCAGGGGATGGTGAGTCACCCTGTGGTCGTATGTTTCTCTCGTAAGAACCGCAAGCCCCTAGAGCTCCCAGAGCTCAATGTATGCAACGTGCAGGACCCTTTTACAAGGGTCTCTCGATGACTCCAAGTCATTCAAGAAAATCACAAATTTAATCTTTCCCTGGGGCTTTGACAAAGTGTAGTGACTTGTACATCATCTCAATGCGATGGAGCCTCCTTGCTCATCGACTTACCATTTCCCAGATAAGGCAGTATTTGAAGTCTATTTGCTGGAGCAATCATCAAATATGGGATTCCTCAATAGTTGAATCCCATCTCTAGTTGTCACAAAGAATCACAATGGTATTCATCATGTGTACAAACAGCTCACTAAAGAGCTTCCACAACCAGGCAGCTTCATACGAGATCATACTCATAGTTATGTATCCGGTCTCGGTGATGCTTATAACAAACTACTTCTACTTCCTGGTCATCCATGATATCGAAGCAAAATCCAAAGAGAAAAATCACTAAGAAGTGCTCTAGTGATCCTCCACACTGCCTGCCCAGTCAGCATTTGAATAATCATGCAGTTTCAAATTTTTGGCAGTCTAGCTCAATCCATGAGATATTGTGCCCAGAAGATATCTTAGAGGATTCTTGGCATCAATCCAGTGAGGCTCAACCAAATATGAGCTCATCATGCTAACTACAAAACATATGTCCGGATGGAAGTTCACCAAGAACATCAACGCAAATGAGTTTATGAAACTCAGAGGTGTTTCCCAAATCTGGTCCGAAATCACTACCATATAACTTCTGAAAGTTAAGATCCTCAAGGTAGTCACATGCTTGCAGTTTATCATTCCACATCCAAAATCCAACTCCCTCTTACTTCTGCAAATGAGAGGGTCTGCACTTGTTAGAAATAGGTTGTCCTCATAAGGTGTCGATATGAGAGGTTTATCATCCACAACCTTCGGGTAATGGTTTGGATCAGTTTCACTCCTAGTGAATCTCAGCTTCATTTGACAGCTATCAATCCTCGCATACTATGCCCAGGGAGTTTTTCTTCAAGTCATAGAGGGCTTTCTTCCACCTGTATACATGAGATTCCCAAGCATGAATCTCAAACTCCTTGGGTTGATCCAAATCTGTGGACCTACTTTCCATCAATGAGTGCCGCCCTGAAACCTTTGACTTTCATTGTTGGAATGGACACCAGGTTCTTCTTGCAATCAGGTACATAAAAGAGATTCTGGGGTTCCTTGCTTTCGTTGAAGAGTCGACCATTTCCTTGATGACCTACATTACCAGTCATTCCTTTGATCATTGAAGATGTCCTTGGAATGATTGTTATCTTCATCAAGAGATGTGCCTCTGTCATTTGGACACTCCTTCGCATGATGGCTGAACTTATTGCAACCAAGGCATCTGCCTTTCTTTCCACCCTGAGATCTGGTCTTCCAATGAAGTGATCTTTAGGTAGGCCATCAGAAACTTCTACTACACCATTATGATAATATGCTCTACTTTGACTTCACCCTTGGTGAACTTAGAAGAGAGATGTGGAACCCATTGATCCTTTTGTCCTATCCCAACTGTCTTCAGTGATTGCTTCTTTCACTCTTGCTTGGGCATTGTCTTCACCCATCTCTGATACCATGTTAATTTTAGGTATGTTCTATGCTAGAGCAATTTATTTCAATTTCTTTTCCAAATTAGCAATCACATTAGCATAAAGTAAACTATAGATAGAACATAAATATAAATCACAGAAGACAAGCCAAGACAAGAGGACACAAGATGTGGCGCTATCCAGGGACAAACCCCAATGTGGGGAAACCCTTGATCAATTCTTCTTTTATGTTCTTCAAAGTTCAGCAGAGAGAAATAGTACATTTACAACATAATTCAACACTTTGACTTATCTAGATCTGACCATAGATCATCTCCTATAATGATGAGATCAATTGAAGGCATTCTGCTTCAACTGATTCTCCAAGGTGATGGCTTCACCTATCGTAGTGCTACCTTTCATCCATTTGCTACACATAACTGTGTGACACCATGTTGTACTGTCACATGTGTTGAACCTTGATGACTGAGCTGCTCCTGCTCTCATCATCATGCTGCTCATTATTTATCATGTCCACTGTTTCATTCATCATCATGCTTCCCTCGCTAATGTGCATCATTCATCATCATGTTGCCCTTGCTAATGTGCCCATCATGCATCATCATGCTGCTCTTACTGATATTCCCATGATGCTGAGTCTTTCATCATTATGATCTGAGACTGTTTATCCTTATCATTATCATTATGTTGAGACTGTGTCCTTTTAAGGATCTTTTGATCATCATCGAAACCTTACTTTATGTATGATTATGATCCTAGTCTCTTTGATGAGACTAACACTCTTTACTGAGGTGATCACTGTTTCTTTCATTACTGCATATTGGAACATTATTTAATACTCCACGTCACTGCTGTTAGTGCTGCCATAAGGCACCGAGATCTATATCTCAGGATTGCTGTGTGTAACATAGTCCCTTCATCCAAGATTTCTATCTTCATATCACTGTTGTATTATACTGTCCAATATGCTTAAGCAACTACAGAAATACTGCTTTTTTCCATAGATAGCCTTGGATTTACCACGCTATCATCTACATCTTTGTGTTATAAACATGGATCCTTCATGCTGTAGTGTAACTACTTTGCAGTGACTAGGTCCAACCTTCTAGCTATTCCATCAATATGTGATCCAGTATGACTGCACCTTATAGCCATTCGAGGTGTAGTCTTTTGACAAGGATACCACCTTAATTCAATGCAGATCTATCACCCTTGAGTGTGGGTCCCTGTAACTGAGTTCACTTCATATGTGGATACTTTATGCTGACTGTGGCTACCATACTTGACTGCGGCTACCTGCAGTTGTTCCATATGACAACGGATCAGGGTAGCAGATTAGGGCATCACGTTATGTCTTCATGAACTGCATGTAATCCACATACAACGTATAGCATATAAGGTCTCAGTATATAGAGTTCATTGATGTACGTATAGTTGCTCCATTGCCAATGGATTAGGGCATCACGTAGATGTTTCCATTGCTATGCGTATAGATCCACTATGGCTAGGGCATCGTACTGCAGCTAGGGCATCATACTAAGCCAATGTACTCTTTAGTGTCTCTCCTTCTCCAAAAACCCAAGATGTGGAGAGGAGATCACATAAAGAGTGTGTATCAAATCACTTTAAGTCCTTACTTATTTATACTAAAACATAGATGATGAATAGATATGACTATTGGGCTTCTGAGCCTACTCAAGTTGTTGGCCCACTTGACAATTTGTTTTATAACATAAATAAATTCATAAATTCATAAATACTTATCGGAATCAGATGATCCTTAGATCAATCCTACACCTCTCAATGAGAGGGTTCCAATCAAAATATCAGCTGCCATAAATAAGATAACCCACATGGAGTTTGGACCTAGTTGCCAATTTTAACAACTTTTCTATTCCACCCACAACTATGTAAACACCATAGATATTATATAGTAACGGGTGAAGGAGTTGACAAATTTTAGATCCACACCCAATAATGTTTACAAGACAAATTCAATCAGAAAGGCCTACCAATTGTTGATCATCTTTGCATGTAGATTTTACGTCAAGAGAGCACGAAGACCTTTCCACATAATTGGGTGGTTATGTTGGACTAGTTGGTGAATGATGGAAAGCCATTTAACTGGTCGGATTTGTTGGCTCATTAGTTGAAATTCCATGTGACTAATGCCCGGAATCCACCCAAGGATGAGCAGGCGAGATTCTACATGTCTGCGTATTTACTTGATGCAATCTGCGCCCAACATCAATTCCCTAGAATGGGTTGGATGTGGACACCACAGGAGAATGCCATCAATATTTATTGCAACTTTCTTTCCAAATGCAGCTACTGAGGATTTATGGTGAGGCTAGCTAACCATTTCATCAGCCCGGTGTACAAGTTGTTCTTTGAGTAGGATCCACCTTGCATGTCCCAAGAAGTGATGGAGGTATTACTTGATATTACAAATTAGTATGCCTCACCCAGTGGCACCTTCATCAAGATGTTTGGTAGAGAGAAGCCTCCACATGTTTTACCAAGGTTCTCCATAGATAAGTTGGTCACGCAAGAGGTCGCATATCACATCTCCATAGGCTTATCAGCAGGGCTGCATATGAGGAAGAAGGCACCATGGATTGCTCTTCCTTTGCATATTGGATTGTACAAGATTAAGAGCTTGAAAGATGTAGATGTCGAAGCTAAGGAGATAGTGAAGTATGAGTTCGGCACCAAATATTACAATTTGTATGATCCCCACGAGATTTTCAAGAACCACTGTGTGAGAGTGTATTATCCATGGATCGATGTGGCATGTCATTGGGTAGAGGAGGACCCTTGGAGGTATCGTTACAACCAGTCTAAGCTCAATGAACCAGTCAGCATAGCTATAGAATGGAAAGTTTCTCTGCATACAACAACACTGCAGGAAGCAACAACAATAGCAACAATAAGTAGCAAATCGGTGTAGGATAAGGGTAAGAGGAAGATTGTCAAGAACCTAGAGGCTGAGAAAAGCTACAAGTTCAGATAATATCCTCTCATTGACAAAGAAGGTTTGGCAGTGGAGGTAAAGAGGCAACAACGCATAAAGAGAATAGAACGGATGAAGAGAGAGAAGCAAAGGTTGGAGGAAGCAGAAAGGAAGTTGCAGGAAACAGAGAAGAAGTTGAAAGAGGAATAGGAGCTAAGAAGGAGAGAGAGGGAAGAGAAGAAGAAACAAGATCAGGAAGAAGGGAAAGGCACGATCATAGAGAAAATTGTGCCCATACATGTTGAGGAGTCAGAACAACCAATCGATGAAGAAGAGGGTGAGCAGATGCATAATCGTGATCTTGCTCAGCAGATTGAGTAAATGTTATGAAACCAGCTCAAGAAAAGATAGAAAAGATAGATCAACGCCTTAGAATTCAGCCTCTTCGAGGGGGCAACCTCCTTTATATTACATAAATGAACAATTCTTGGATGATACAAATGAGAAGACCTCCTTTCTATATATAGGAGTCTAAGGGGTCATTATATAATCAAAGCCTACATAACAACAATAATGTAAGGGCACAATAATAACAATAGTGGGCTTCTATGGGGCACAATAGTAACAATATGGGCACTACATGGGTACATCAATATAATAAGGGGGTTGTACTAATAACAATAAGGGGTTACACTAGTAGTATAGGGGCCTAACATGCCCCTCTCCTTCAAAAAGCGTTGTCCTCAACGCTTGAGTAGTTCTTGATGCTTCTGTATAAAATTCTTGTCCTCCCATGTGGAATCTTCAGCAGGTAAGTTCTTCCACTTGATGATATACTCTGAAATTGATCAATTTCGTAGCTGTCGGGTTCTTGTTTCTATGACTGCTGCAGGTTCCAATATGATTTTTCCTTC